>JACEIK010008522.1:3345-20187 GCA_018107945.1 Datura stramonium | reverse complement strand
GTTAGTATAAATTCACATTTTAACTACAAATCACATGAGAATGCACACATAACGATAGATAAATAAGACGAAATGAAGCATTTGAGTATCACTTGGGCATATAATTCTGCCCAAGATCACTCACTGGATGTGATTATGGGTATATTACGCCTTTTCTACATTGTTGTATATACTTTACTAGATCCAGGAGCCACACATTCTTTTGTGACTCCATATATTGCTGTACAACTAGATATTAGTCTAAAAACTCTCTCTAAACCATTTTCAATATCTACCCCAATGGGTGAGTCAGTTAGAGCCAGTCGACTATACAGAAATATTAGTCTCAGTGTTGAGTAAAGTCACTTCAGTCGATCTAGTAGAGAGACATGGTCAAGTTCGACCTTATCCTTGGTGTGGACTAGTTGTATTCTTTTATGCTTCAGTGAACTATAGAACCAGGTTGTCAGGTTTCAATTTCCTAGCGAACCAGTCTTAGAATGGAAAGGTAGTAGTTCAGTGCCTAAGGGTAGTTTCATTTCGTAACTTAAGGCTAGGAAAATAATTGCAAAAGGGTACATCTACCACATGGTTAGGGTCAAAAATTCTAGTTTTGAGACCTTGATACTCGAACCAGTTCCAGTGGTGAATAAGTTTCCTGATGTGTTTCTCGAAAAACTCCCTAGAGTCCCTCTTGAATAGGAAATAAACTTCGACATAGATCTTCTTCCAGATACCCATCCCATCTTTATTCCTCCTTATATAATGGATCTAGCTGAGCTTAAGGAATTGAAGGAACAATTGAAAGACCTTCTAGATAAGGGCTTCATTAGACCCACTATCTTTCCGTGGGGTGCCCCAGTCCTATTTGTGCAAAAGAAAGATGGTACCCTTAAAATGTGTATCGAGTACCGTCAGTTGAACAAAGACAGTCAAGAACAGATATCCTCTGCCTAGGATTGATGACTTGTTTGATCAGCTTCAAGGAGCTAGTTGTTTCTCCAAGATATATCTTAGATCAGGATACCACCAGCCAGGGTCAGAGAATGTGACATTCCAAAAATAGCTTTAAGAAGTCGGTATGGCCACTATGAATTTGTAGTTATGTCTTTTGGACTAACCAATGTTCCTGGTATCTTACGGACCTGATGAACGGGGAATTCAAGCCATATCTGGACATGTTCATCATTATTTTTGTAGATGACATCTTGGTTTATTCCATAATAGAGAAAGAATATATGGACCATCTTAGAATAGTTTTATAGACTCTCAAGGACCGCCAATTGTTCGCCAAATTCATCAACTGTGAATTCTGGCTAAAATCAGTTGCCTTTCTCGATGACGTGGTCTCAAAAGAGGGTATTCAGGTGGATCCTCAAAAGATAGAAGTAGTTAAGGAATAGCCAAGACCTACCTCTCCAATAGACATCAGGAGTTTCTTGGGTCTAGACGACTACTACAGACGGTTTGTTGAGGGGTTCTCCTCCATTACCTCCCCTTTGACCAAACTAACTCAAAAAAAGGTGAAGTTTCTATGTTGTGATGAATATAACAAGAGTTTTGCAAGAGTTGAAGACTCGACACACTATATCCCCATTTCTAACTCTACTATAAGGTTCAAATGGGTTTGTGATTTATGTGATGCCTCCGGAGTTGGCCTTGGTTGTGTTCTGATACAACAAGGCAAAGTCATAGCTCACATCTCTAGACAACTGAAGGTTCATGAGAAGAACTATCCGACTCATGATCCTAAATTGGTAGCAGTAGTGTCTGCCTTGTAGATTTTGCGGCATTATCTTTATGGGGTTCATGTAGATATTTTCACTGATCACAAGAGCCTACAGTATGAATTCAATTTGAATGTATTTGAATCTACATAAGAGAAAATGGTTAGAGTTATTGAAGGATTATGATATGACCGTGTTATATCAATCAGGCAAGGCCAATGTAGTGGTGGATGCCCTTAGCAGGATATCTATAGGAAGTGTTGTGCAAGTTGAAGAAGGTAAAAAGGAGTAGGCAAAGGATATTCACAGATTGGCTCAGCTAGGAGTACGATTAGTTAATTCATCTGATGGTGGAGTTGTAATCCAAAGTGGACCAGAATCCTCATTGGTGGTAGTGGTTAAGTCAAAGTAGGATGAATACCCCATTCTACTCAAGTTAAAGAAGGCATTTCTAAGAAAAGAGGCGGAAGCTTTCTCCAAAGAGGGAGATGGTGTGCTCTATTACTAGGGCAGATTGTGTGTTCCAGAGGTAGACGATTTGAGGTAGCAGATACTAATGAAATCCCACAATACTAGATATTCTATCTACCCAGGTGCCACCAAGATGTACCATGATCTATGAGAAATCTATTGGTGGAATGGCCTGAAGAAGGACATTTTAGAATTTTTGGCTAAGTGTCCAAATTGCCAACATGTCAAAGTTGAACACCAGAGACCCGGGTGTATGATTCAGGATATCAGTATTACTACTTGGAAGTGGGAAGAAGTGAATATGGACTTTATCATAGGTTTACCTCGTACTCACCAGAAAAATGACTCAATTTGGGTGGTTGTAGACCGGATAACTAAGTCAGCACATTTTCTACTAGTTAAGACTATAGATTCAGCAGAGAATTATGCTAGGCTATACATCCGGGAGTTAGTCAAGCTGCATGAATTTCCCTTGTCTATCATCTCAGATAGGGGTACTTAGTTCACTCACACTTTTGGAAGTCATTCTAGGGAAGGATTTGGTACTCAGGTTAAGCTCAACACAAATTTCCACCCACAGACAGATAGCCAGGCTGAGTGAACTATTCAGACTTTGGAAGATATTTTGAGGATGTTCATGATCAACTTCAAAGGTAGTTGGTATGATCACCTACCTCTCATCGAGTTTTCATACAACAACAACTACCACTCCAATATTCAGATGGCCCCATTCGAGGCGTTATATGGTAGGAGGTGCATATCTCTTATAGGGTAGTTTGATGTTGGTGAAGTTACCTTGATAAGTTTGAATTTGGTACATGAGGTCATGCAGAAGGTTCAAATTATCAGGGAATGGCTGAGAACAACTCAAAGTCGACCGAAATCATATGCAGATGTGAGGATAATGGAGTTGGAGTTTGTGGTGGATGATAGGGTATACCTAAAAATATCACCTATGTAGGGGGTGATGAGATTCGGGAAGAAAGGAAAGCTCAGTCCCAGATATATCGACCCTTACAAGATCCTAAGACGCATTGGTAATGTGGTTGATGAGTTGGAGTTGCCTACGGAGTTATTATCGGTGCATCCAGTCTTTCATGTGTCCATGTTAAAGAAATGCATTGGTAATCCGACCTCAATAGTTCCTCTAGAGAGTGTTTGTGTAAAGGACAACCTCTCTTACGAAGAAGTTCCAGTTCAGATCTTAGACCGTCAAATTCGTACGCTGAGAAATAAGGACATCGCTTTAGTAAAAGTCTTATGTAGGAACTAGATAGTTGAGGAAGCTACACGGAAAGAAGAAGCAAACATGATGGCTAAATATCCTCATTTATTCCCTTCCAGTTCAGTATCAACTTAAGGTATTAAGCCCCTTTTCATTACTCTATTCAGTTCCATACTTGTTAGCCCTATGTCTGAAATGTGCACCCTAGTTGCATAAGTCCAGTTAGTATGTTTCACCTCAGTTGGGTGTCAGTCACTCCTTTAGTAGTTAGTTTGTAGCTCTCAGTGAGGGATTTCATCTCTTTTCCCCAGTCTTTCAGCTTAATTAGCCTTCATTCGAGGACAAATGTTCCTAAGAGGGATATATTGTAACACCTGAGACTAGCCTTTAGATTTAAAACTTGATCATGTAGAAAACTGGAAAAAAGACCTCAGTACGAGTCACAATACGACTCTACAATCATGGTACGAGCTGTACCTAATCTCATAATAGGAGGGTTGGAGGAAAACAATAAGTGTGATTGGAGGAATCACGAGTGCATGTTACGACTCGTACCAACATGGTACGGATCTTACTGACAAGTCGTGGAAAAATTTAGAGAAATGGCCAGGGAACTTCTGGGCAACCACGAGCCATGGTACGATTCATGGAATGTTGATATGAGTCATACAATCTAGTCGGGAGTTGAATTAGAGAAATGTTCAAGGGAAGCTACAGATCATGGTATGACCCATAGGATCCTGGTATCACTCATAGGTTGAGTCGTACCACCCGTCAGGCAGAATTTTTAAAGTAGTTTTCAGAGGTATTTTTGTAAAAACTTAATATTTTAATGCCTTAGCTATGTAATTTGGGGTTCATTTAGAGGGGAATAAGGATGGGGGTGACCGATTGTTCTTCTCATTCTCTCTCAAACTCTTAGAAACCATACGAAGAAAACAAACATCTTAGAGCAAGCTAGGGCATACAGTTTTCCTTCTCAGATTCTCAAGGGTTCTCTCAAGGATTCTACTGCATGTATGTGGGATTCTAACAAGGGAATTTCTTTCACTCTTGTATCCCAAAATTCTTACATAAGACCTTATTAGTTCTATTCTTATCAAAGATCAAAACTAGGGATGTTCTTCAGATAGATTATAATTCTCTTCCTCGTTATGATTCTTGATGTTTTCTAAGATTATTACTAGTTGAAATTCATGCTTGGTATCAAATTTTATGTAGTATGTATTTTAAACTTAATCTTTAAATGTGACTTCAATGAGACTTGCATGATTTAGAGTCCCGATATGAACATTGCGTGTCTGGATAATTTATTTAAAAATCATGAAAGTTAGTACTGATACATGATTAGAAGTAAGCATTTTTGGTGTATTCAGTCTCAGAGTCTCAGTCGATACTTATTATACTCAGTGTTTTACGGTAATGTCAGCAGATCAGTTTGACTACTTTTAGTCTAGAGGAATTCAGTAACCTCAGTAGTACCAGTTACTAGTATATCAGTTGTTTCTTACACCGTTACGATACTTTCAGATAAAGCAGCTCTAATGAGTCTTGGAACATAGTTACTTTTAGGTCCTTAGACTCTCAGGACACTTCCACACAAGCAGTCCTAACCTAAGTCTTAGGACACCAGTTTTGAGCTATCATCCTGGTTAAACATAATTAGAATTTCCAATGGGAGTAGAACATAGCACCAAGCAGAGCCAGGGTTCAGTGCCCCCAAGTTCCTGAAACTACGTTGTCAACGTAGGTTGTTAGCCCAAATAGACATCAGACAGTGATCACCCAACTCAGCGACTATACCCTGACAAGGTATAGTGGGCCTTCTCCGATGAGGGTTATACATCAGACTCCATGTCTAGCTTATGTGGTTAGATGTCGGTTATAGTTTCTCCTACATTATAGTACAATACAACTTAGTCCAATACAGTAACAGTCCAATTCAGTTCAGTCCTCCAGAACTCAGGATATGTGTATGACCTTCGGACAGTTACTAGTACTTTCAGTCTTATCAGATTTTCAGATACTTCAGTATTTATGATTCCAGTTACGGTCATTGCATGTTTTTTCAGTTCAGCTAATAGAATCTCAGTATCTTTACATTTACTTCATATATCACTTACTTACTACATTTTAATTACTAATGTGTACTCTCTATGTTGTATCGTCTTATGATACAGGTGCAAGTTCTCATTCTCAGTATCTTTAGTAGCCCTTCTCCGGTGGAAATCAGCAGAGTTTAGTGGTGAGTCCTCATTTTTTGAGGGAAAGAGTTTCCTTCCCAAACTATTGTATTTTTATATTTCAGCTCAGACTTTAGAGTTACCTGGGGGCTTGTTGCAGAAACTCATTAGTTCTTAGATGGTTTTCAAACAGAGTTAGTAATTCAATGTGTTATTGGATGCACTGTTATGCTTAATAGTAGTTTGATCAAATGTTCCTTATGAAGCTTCCCTTCTAGATTTCATACAGTATTCAGAGTTTAGTATTTTTTATGCTATGTCTAGGTTAGTTTGGGGTCACTTGTGGCCCTAAGTACTGTGTCACGTCTAGGGTATAGACTCAGGTTGTGACAGATCTAAATACCCACCTCTGTGCCACGCTGTGCTAGCTATACGACCAAGGGCATGCCATGATCGTCTGCCCTTCCCATGCTATGCCAGTGATGCCCATTTCCAGTGAGCCTGCATGACAGCTTCGTGTCACGGAGGCACCGCTGTGTGATAGGCAGAGTGACACAGAGCTGTTCCACCACGGGAAAAAATTTGCAAACTTTCACTTTATATAAATTCAAGACTTAGTTATTTTGTTTTGTTATCACAGATTATTTTTTAGAAACGGAAGAGGAGTAATGGGAGAATGAAGAAAACTCTACCTAGGATTCATTTTCTTTAATTTTTCTTTTCTACTCTTGTAATTACATGACTTCAAACATATTTTTGATTTCTTGTATGAACATGAGTTGCTAAAACCCTTCTTCTAAGATTGTGGCCACAAAACATAATTGTTTTAGCTGAATTTCATAGTTGGTTCAAATTTTCGTTGTTGTTTGTCTTGCATTCTTATTTTCTATCGTTTTAATTCTTGATCACCATTAAAATGTACTCGTTAAGATTAGGCAAAAATCTAAAGAGAAAAACCTAGGTTATAACTAGGAATGCAAGAATTGAGTTCTTGTCTTCAAGACATGATTCGCGGTTAGGATAGCAATATGCCTAATTCGCCTCGCTTGGTTATTAAACAGGAAGATAGCTAGACATCAATTTTTAAATTGTCATATCACCACTCATAGACGTAGTTGTGAAGCCAAGTTAGGTTAATTGGTTAGAAGTTTGAAAGTTCATAACCAAGGGCATTAACTCTGTAATCCACTCCATCTGGTTAATTGCATTTGAATTAGGTTGTCATATCCCCATTTAACAATGTAGTTGTGAGGATAATTCGCTTATGTTGGGAGGCTCGGAAGACCATGAATATTGCATTTATCTTGTGAGACAACAAATGAAATCACATACTTGAACCAATATGAATGTAGCATTACATGATTGTTTGGCATTAACTCTAGATAGTTCTTATTATTGTTTCTCAAATTATTTTGTGATCACCACTTAGATTTAGTAACAAATTACAAATCTTGAAAAACCAACACTTTTGGAATTTGAATTAACACTTGAGTTTGTAAATTCACTAAAAAGAGACATCCGGCTCTTAAGAGTCACTGTATTACTTGTACGACCATGTATGCTTGCGCGTGCGTTGGAGCACAACAGGAACCTGGTGCCACCCCTGGTATGAGCATACACAATGCCTAAATATAAAACAAAGGATAGAAGTAGTAAGGTTCAGCAACACAATAACTATAAAATTAGAGTAAACAACAAACTAAAATGAAAGTTGGATCACATACCAACAATTTGATACACAAAAGGCTGTCAAGGCCACATAATGGAAAACAACTATATAATATAGCCCATCTAGCCTACAACAACACTGAGACCGCAGCAGACGTCTACGAGCCTCTTTGGATAAAACAACAATGAACTGTCCGGGATATGGCCCAAACTACCCATAATAAATATATTTGGCAACTGTAGAAACCTGGAGCTTTACCAACTCAACTAGAACTCCACTCAGTGACAAGAACTAGATCTACTGGCCCGCAATCACCTGCAGGCATGAATGCAGTTCCCCAACTAGGGCATCAGTACAATAATATACCAAGTATGAAAGGAAGAAACAACCTTAGGACTCAGATTAGAGATTAAAAAATATACCGAATTACATAGGAAGAGAACTCAACTTAAGTAAACACAAAATCTACCTAGATCCAATAAGACTGGCAAGTACAAGCAAATACACAAAAAGAACCTACCTGGCCCCCATAAGCCCGGCAAGTTGTCATAGCCCCGAGTCTATACTCTAGACGAGACACAGTACTTGGAGTCACAAAAAACCCCAAGTCAACCCATGGTCTATCATAACACTGGAATTCTGAGTAAAAGATAGAGGAATCTTATAAACAATAAAATAAAACATTTATGAAGAAGAACTAAATCATAAAGTTTTATACAACTTAAAGAAAGCAAAAATCTGAAACTCTATTTGTGTCTGAAAGCCATCTATCTGATTAGTTGCTGGGACAAGACTCCAGCTACCTCTAAGTCTAACTGAAAGAAAATTTAATTGAAAAGTAAATAATCCTCATCCTCAAAAGATGAGGACTCACCAAATGCAGCTAAAAACTTCTAAGTGAGGTCTACTAACGATACTGGGACTGAGAACCTACACTGTATCATAAAATGATACAACATAAAAGGCATGTGTCAGTACTTTGAATGTACTGGGTAAGTAGGAGAAACCACAACACGAAGAAAAAATAACTGAACTGGAAAGACAAGCAATGACCAAATGAAATGCTAAGATTGAATAAAATGAACTATACTGAGATGGTCAAAATGACACTGTCTAATGGAAAAAGATATGCCCTAAACCTGAGATACTTATCTGAAATACTGTACTGCACTGATCTGAACTGAGTAGTCTAAAACTATTCTAATTGAGCTAATCTAAGACTGAACTGAATTGACTAGTGGGAGAGGGTATAACCGACATATAACTACGTGAGCTAGACGTAGAGTCTGATGTACACAACCCTACGATAGGACCCAATATATCTTGCCAGGGTATAAAGGCATAAACAGTAAGATCATTATCTGGGGCCATAAGGCTAATAAAATATAACCTATGGTAGCAACATTGTTCTGGGAACCTGGGTGCGCTGGAACCCAAACCCTCTCGGTTCTAAGTCCTACTCCCACTGGATAATCCTACCACGACTGCTACTGCCAAGTGGATAGCTCAATACTAAGGACCCAAGACTACAATTGGCTCAGGGATACTGTTTGAGAGTACCCTGAGAGTCTTATCGGATCGGATTTGGAAACTGGTGTTCTAATACTGGTCTGAGCTGTTTATTTGAGAGCATCGTAGCTGTCTAAAGAACAAACTGAGGCAGAAGCCGGTGGTTCTAAGACTGGTCAGAGCTGTTTATCTATAAGTGTTGTAACCGTCCAAAGAACCACAAAAGAATCTGATAACTGATGTATGAATCTAAATCCTGATAACTGGGAGGCATCACTGACATCTCAAAAATTAACTATGGTCAAATTGATCAGCTGCCATTTTTCTGGACAACACTGAGGTTGCTAAAAATCTGACTAAGACTAGACTAACATGAATCTGACTAAGATTTTAACATAAACTAAATATATATGCATTCCAAAATTGATAGAACCAAGCTACAGGAAAACTAGCTCAACCTGCAAGATTATAATTTCTACTAAGCTAGGAACTAGGGTTGAATCATTCTACTAGATACAATCTTTCACAAATTTCTAGAAATAGGGAATAATAAACAATTAAAATCATTAGAAATATTCCATTTGAATCCACAAAGAAATCTGTCTGAAACTTTCACATTTCGAAGCTACAGGGCTGTAATTGATAAAGAAAATTAGACAAGGTTTTTAACGGACACAAGGGAAGAACTATTCCCTTGTTGAATTCTCACATACCTGGTGAAGAAATCCCAGAGAGAATTCCTTGAAAATCTGAGAAGAAATCGATTTCCCTAGTTCTATCCTTGAGAGTTTTTGCGTTCTAAGTCTATGTATCGAGAGAATGGGTGAGAGGAAAACGTCGATCACCCTTTTAACTCCCTCCTGGAAGAGCCTAAAATGACGTATAGGAAATTACAAAAAAGCCCTTAAAAATATGGCAGAAAATCACTCTGCCAGTCCCAACGAGGAAATGGATAAGTCATGCGCAGTGACCACGACTCGTGGTCCAACTCGTGAAGTACACTACCCAAAAATCCACTACTGTGACCACGGGGGACATAACGGGTCGTTAGTAGTGACCACGACTCGTGGTTACCTCTCATTCTGTACACTTCCAGAAATCACCAGGGGGTCACCATAAGCGACACCATGACTTGTGGTATTCCAAAGAAGTCATGGTGAGGACCCGTTAAGTACATTGTCCCACTTTTCTTCTTCCTTCGCTCATCCTTGACCACGGCGACCTAACGAGTCGTGTGGCTGACCATGACTCGTGGTCACTCAAATCTTTAAATTTTCAACCAAGTCTAGACCTTTCCCCACGAGTCACTCCTCAACTCATAGCCTACCCCACGGGTCACAGGATGAGTCATTCTGTGACCTGGTGCAAAAAATATTATTTTTCTCCATTTCAACTCTCGGGTCCGATCTTAGGATTTTTGGGATATTACAATATATCCTCCTTGGGAAAATTCGTCCTCAAATGTTGGAAAAAACACAGAAAAGAAGAGAATTGCAATCATTAAACTCAAATACTGATCATGAAAGCTGAAAATTGACGGATTGACTATCTCCGAACTGAGTTATATGACGGAACTGAATTCATGAGTCACACTTACGCACATTGACATGAAAGAAACTAGGGCACATGAACTGAACATGAAACTGAATAGAGTTTTAGGGAGAAAATTAATATCTTAAACTGAAACTGAGCTAAAAGGAAATAAATATAGGTATCTAGCCATCATATCTACTTCGGCTTCCCACATAGCTCCTTCAGCATGCTAATTCCTCCACAAGACTTTACTGAAGCTACTTCTTTGTTCGTCAGCTTACGAGCCTGATGGTTAAGTATCTAAACTGGAACCTCATCGTAAGAGAGACTATCTTTCACTCCCACATTGTCTAGTGGCACAATTGAAGTTGGATCATTGATCCACTTCTTCAATAGTGACACATGGAAGACTGGGTGCATAGATGATAACTCTGAAGATAATTCTAGCTCATAGGCTACTTTTCCAATTCGCCTCAGTATTCTGTAGTGTCCCACATATCATGGACTGAGTTTTCCTTTCTTTCAAGATCTCATCACCCCTTTCATGGGTGAAATTTTTAGATAAACCCAATCGTCTACTGCAAACTCTAAATCTCTCCTCCTCACATCAGCATAGGATTTCTATCGGCTCTGAGCTGTCTTCAACCTTTCTCGGATGAGTTGTACCTTTTGCATATATTTATGAATTGAGTCTGGTCCGATTAGAGTATCTTCACCAACCTCAAACCACCCGACAGGAGATCTACACCTCCTACCATACAATGCCTCAAACGGGGCCATCTGGATACTGGAGTGGTAGCTGTTGTTGTACGAAAACTCGATGTGAGGCAGGTGATCATCCCAACTGCCCTTGAAATCAATCACACACACTCTCAACATATCTTCTACGGTCTGAATAGTCCACTCATCTTGTCCATCTGTCTGCGAGTGAGAAGTTGTGCTGAGCTTGACCTTGGTATTGAGCACCTTCTGAAAAGATTTCCAGAAATGAGAGGTGAACTAGGTACCTCTATCTGAGATAATGGATAAAGGCACCCCATGAAGTCTAACTAACTCCCGGTTATAAGGCCTAGCATAATCCTCGGTTGAGTCTGTATTTTTAACAGGGAGGAAGTGTGCTGACTTAGTCATCCGGTCTACTATCACCCAGATTGAGTCATGCTGTCGACGAGTCCGAGGTAGACCTGTAATAAAATCCATATTTACTTCTTCCCACTTCCATATGGGTATGCTGATATCCTGAGTCATACCTCCTGGTCTCTAGTGTTCTACTTTGACCTGCTAGCAGTTTGGGCACTTAGCTACAAATTTTGCGATGTCTCTCTTCATGCCGTTCCACCAGTAAATATCTCGTAAATCACGGTACATCTTTGTAGCACCTAGGTGGATGGAATATATCGAACTGTGTGCTTCAGCCAGTATCTTCTGTCTCAAATCACCCACATCTGATATGCATAGCCTACCCTGGTAACCGAGTACACCATTCCCCCTTGGGAGAAAGCCTCCACTTCTTTTTTGAGAACCGCCTCCTTTAGTTTAAGTAATATGGGATCTTCATCCTGGCTTTACTTAACTTCAACTACCAATGAGGAATCTGATCCACTCTGCACAACTACTCCGCTCTCAGCTGTATCAACCAACTGTACTCCCAACCGAGCTAACTTGTGGATATCCTTTGCCTGTTCCTTTTTTCCCTCTTCAACATAAGCCACACTCCCCATTGGAACTCTGCTTAGGGCATCAACCACCACATTGGCTTTGCTTGGATGATATGACATGCTCATGTCATAGTCCTTCAGTAGCTCCAACCATCTTCTCTGATGAAGATTTAGATCTTTCTGATTGAACACATACTGAAGGTTCTTGTGATCGGTGAAAACTTCCCCGTGAGCCCCGTATAGGTAGTGCCTCCATATTTTCAACGTAAACGCCACCAGTACCAACTCCAGGTCATGAGTCGGATAGCCTTTCTCATGAACCTTGAGCTTTCTGGAGGCATAAGCTATCACCTTACCCCGATGCATCAGCACGCAACCAAGTCCAACTCTGGAAGCATCACAATACACTATGAACCCATCTGTTCCTTCTGATAAGGTCAAAACTGGTGCAGTAGGGAGCCGAATCTTCAATTCCTGGAAACTCTTCTCACACACATCTGACGACTGAAATTTCACCTTTTTCTGAGTCAACTTAGTTAGAGGAAATGCAATAGAGGAAAAACCTTCCACAAATCATCTGTAATAACATGCTAGACCCAAGAAACTTCTGATTTCGGTTAGGGAGGTAGGTTTGGGACAGTCTTTCATCGCTGCTATATTTTGTGGATCTATATAAATACCCTCACCCGAGACCATCTGACCAAGGAAAGTCATAGACTTCAATCAGAATTCGCATTTGCTGATCAGCTGCCATTTTTCTGGACAACACTGTGGTTGCTAAAATTCTGACTAAGACTAGACTAACATGAATCTGACTGAGATTTTAACATAAACTAAATATATATTTATTCCAAAATTGATAGAACCAAGCTACAGGGAAAACTAGCTCAACCTGCAAGATTGTAATTTCTACTAAGCTAGGAACTAGGGTTGAATCATTCTACTAGATACAATCTTTTACAAATTTATATCAATAGGGAATAATAAAGGAATTAAAATCATAAGAAATATTCCATTTGAATCCATAAAGAAATCTGTCTGAAACTTTTCACATTTCGAAGCTACAGGGCTGTAACTGATAAAGAAAATTAGACAAGATTTTTTAGGGACACAAGGGAAGAACTATTTCCTTGTTGAATTCCCACATACCTGGTGAAGAAATCCCAGAGAGAATTCCTTAAAAATCTGAGAAGAAATCGATTTCCCTAGTTATAGCCATGAGAGTTCCTGCTTTCTGAGTCTAAGTATCGAGAGAATGGGTTAGAAGATGGTTAGAAGAAAACGTTGATCACCCTTTTAACTCCCTCTTGGACGAGCCCAAAATAACGTAGTTTAGAGTCTAGGAGTTTAGAAAATTATAGAAAATCCCTTAAAAATCTCATAGAAAATCACCATGCCAGTCCCAACGAGGGACTGGACGATTCGTGCCCAGTGACCACGACTCATGGTCTAACTCGTGAAGTACACTGCCTAAATATCCACTTTTGTAACCACGGGGGACATAACGGGTTATTAGTCGTGACCAAGACTCATGGTCACCTCTCTTCTTCTACACGACCAGAAATTACCAGGGGATTAACATGGGCGACACCACGACTCGTGGTGTTCCCAACGAGTCGTGGTGAGGACCTGTTAAGTACACTGTCCCACTTTTCTTTTTCATTTGCCCATCCTTTACCACAGGAGACCTAACGAGTCATGTGGCTGACCACGACTAGTGGTCACACCCGTGGTCACTCAATTTATCAAATTTTCAACCAAGTCCGAACCCTTTCCCACAAGTCACTCCACGACTCATGGCCTACCCCATGGGTCACAAGACGACTCATTTTGTGACCTAGTGCATAAAATTCTATTTTTCTTCATTTCAACTCCCGGGTCTGATATTAGGGTTTCCGGGGCATTACACAAGTCCAAAACAAGTAAACAACAATAAGCCACACAATAGACAATAGAGCTCAGCTATCATCATCTCTACACCTCTCAATGGTCATAGCTAACATCGGACAACATGTATCATCCACTGCTATCAGATAACAGATAACACAAGTAATAATTAAAATACAATACCAAGAAAATAAAAAGTAAATATCAGTCAATCAATATCATCAATCAAGCAATTCTAGATCCTTTCTCGGTTGCATACAGTTAGCAGATCTCCATCCATTTGGGAGAGCCAATCGCGACCCCAAGAAAGCTCAAAATAGACATATATACAACATTGTAGAGGCATGTACCTCATCATATCTCTTGCATGTCTCAGAAAGGCCTTGTGAGAGGCAAACTCAACTCAACCATAGGCCAATTGTTCTACCCCTTGGACTCAACCCTACGGCCAGACATACTCTCCACATTGGGTATCCACGAATCCCAAGGGCCTCAACACACACATACATACAATAACATAATCAAAACATTCACAATGAACAAAATAATAATACATTCTTAAACATCCTGCAATGGGCTCTTGAACCGCACTAACCGATTATCCAACATAGTACTATTCTTTTACGTTTAGGCGTCCACTGACGAGCCACTAAACGAGATAAGGATCACCAACCTAACCAGTATATCCCCAAGCTTTAAAATCAGCCCACAATACCTATACTCACCACTAACAACAAGAGACATGGCCTAGCCAAATCAAGAAACACCGCAATTGCCGATGTGTTATCGACATAGCCGCCGAATCAAATATAACGAAATATTGTCACAACAGGCGACCTACATATTTATCAATCATCAACCACATATAATAGTAACACCTATATAATTCCATTTCTAGCTTCAAAAAATCCCAAAACACAAGCTATAGCAGCCATATCACATTCCATAACCGACACCAACTAACTCCCTGCAGACGTACGACAACCAACCAAACTATTGTCCGGCTTAATGACCTCAATAGAAGAAAGAAAGAAAACAGCCAAACATAATCTAGACACACTTATACAAGAGCCAAATAATAGCTAACAACACAACAAATTCACACAATATGACAAGAATATGGTTGGAACAGAATTCATGTCGAAACGGTCAGACAGAAGCCTTAACATACCTTAAAAATCCAATGGACACAAGACACCTAAACTTACACTCCTTAAGCTCACTAAGATACTACCTAAGAGTAGCTTAGACAACCAGCAACAAGCTTCTACAAGAAACCGACAAGAGAAACAACACGAAAAATATTTACCAGGTAGTTCTTAAAAATTCGATGGTGAGAAAGCTAAGATAACAACCTAACATCACCAAAAACTTCAAAACCAGTATTATAATAATAAGAATCAACATGACAAAAAACTTACCAAGAAACTCCACAAAACAGCCACAAGGAAATGTGAAAACAATGCCACTACACGAGTTCTATGGTGAATTCTAGATTTCTGACACCAAAACTCACTTGAATTTAGCTTCCTAGACTCCAAAAACTTATAAAACCATGGATAGGACTTTAGAGAGTATTTCCTTCACGGAGATTTCCAGAAATGAAAATTGAATGGCAATCCACTGACTAAAGAGACTTAAATAGTCCTCCTCCGTCTTAACCAATTTTTGATGTGCCTGCTTGTGCAGTCTCGGAAAAACATAAATATCTCTCCACTCTGAATTAGGATTGATAAACAGTTTGATGAGATGGAAACTAGAATCATATAAATTTAATTTGATAGGTCGTATATCCCCTAACTCTTTATAGATTATGAGAAAATCTTTGAGACATTTGACCTAAATTTCAGAAAATCTCAAGAAGGAAACTTTGCAATAACGTTTGTCAAATTCTGTTCTACAACTTGATCAATTTTCAATCTTAAATATGACTATCTATTGATTCAAATACCTTAAAAACCTTTCTTCTTAGCCTATTAAGTACTTTTAGTCCTACCTTGAAAGTACGAATTTATCGCTCAAATTATCCGGGGTGTTACACTAACCTTTTAGAATTAGATCTAGAAACTCTATATTGAAATCTTTGATCAATTGAATATCTCCTCATCACTGCAACCATAGTTTCCTTATCCTTGTAAGCCTGAGTTTCTCTTACATCTTTTTGTATACAGTCTGAAACTACAAAATCAAATTGATTGTTGCATATCAATAATGATTCATCTGTTTTGGACGAATTAATGGGAAATGTATCCATTGAATTTGAATGAACCACTTGTTCCAAACAACCATTTGACAAAGTATCAACCGAAAAATTTAAATTCACAATATCACAGTGCTCTAACAACTTATCTGATACATTAATACATAATGGATGCAATCCAAAATCTCTGTTGAATTTCTTCAACTCAACATACAACCTCACTCCCATATCATTTCATATCTCCATTGGCGAGGAATTACCTTCAACAATGTATCTTATTTGAATTTTTTACTTATATCATCAATCACCAATTTCTTCACAATCGCTCCAATAAGTTCTTCATATGAACATATTCCTTAATGATGATTCCATCTATCACATAATCATTATAAACGTTATTCGAAGTCCACTCACCTGAGTGACGAAGCAATATCATTATGTTTGAAATATTTTTAAAATTCGTAATGATGATACACCAAAAAAAAAATTCTCAAATCTATGATTTTTAGTTTACAAAAATGTTCTCAAATTAGCGATTTTCAGATTAAGAAATTATGTAGATGTTGAACTTTGATTGAACTTGTATATATGAAAAAACATTTGAGATCAAAAGATGATTGATTTATTCCCATTGAATACGTAACTTCCGTTAAAAAGAGAACAAACAACGCTGATTAGGGTGGGTTTACAGAATTTTAAAATTAGATATAGTCATATTGGCTCCATTAAATTGTATCAGAATTTAAAAAAAATATTATTCTATAATTTTGATAAATCACACTGTTTTTTATAATTATATTT
>JACEIK010008521.1:0-61617 GCA_018107945.1 Datura stramonium | reverse complement strand
TAATCTATCATGTGAATACTATAGTATTGTGTGGAGTACCTGTATTGGACTTTTCTATATTTCAGGTTTTTGGGTTAGTCCATATTACAGGGGAAACTCTACCGAAATTTTTCTAGAAACAAGTTGAGTAAATGGGAAGTCCTCTAGATAGAGGTTTACATTCGAGGACGAATGTTTTTAAGGGGGGGAGAATGTTACACCCCATAAAATTCCTAACATATAGATGGCCTATTCGCATGATGGTTAAGATTATTTGAATGCCATAACATGCTAGAAAAAGGCCCGGGAAAAGATCGGACAAGCGCCAAGTCGGCGCGTCGCAAGGCAAAATGCGACTTATAAATGGCATTCCCTGAATGCGACTTATAAGTCCCAATTATATAAGCCCTCCACTTCGGTTTATTTCATAACATCTTCATAATTTCTAGAAAACGCGAGAGAGAAAAGGTTTTTGGTTGGGTCCATATTACAGGTGAAACTTTGCCGAAATTTTTCTTAGAAACAAGTTGAGTAAAATGGGAAGTCCTCTAGGATAGAGGCTTACATTCAGGGATTAATGTTCTTAAGGGGGGCGGATGTTACACCCCATAAAATTCCGACATTTAGATGGCCTATTCGCATGATGGTTAAGATTATTTGAATGCCATACATGCTAGAAAAAGGCCCGAAAGATCGGACAAGCGCCAAGTCGGCGCGTCGCAAGGCAAAATGCGACTTATAAATGGCATTCCCTGAATGCAACTTATAAGTCCCAATTATATAAGCCCTCCACTTCGGTTTATTTCATAACATCTTCATAATTTCCAGAAAACGCGAGAGAGAAAGAGGAGAACGTGAGATATTTGATAATTTCCTTCGATTACGCCATCAAACGCGTTCCAAACTCGAATTAACCTTTGGTAGTGAGGTATTTAGCAGCAAGGAGCATTCCCACGATTTAGTTTTGAAATTCGGCCGGAAAATCATCGTGCTACCGAGCTAAGGTATGTGGAATTGCTCCAAATTAGTGTCAATATACCCTATCCCTAAAGTTGAGTATTTCTCCCTTCCGGACTTTCGAGAAATAGCGAGCTGACCGTTTTTTCGATAAGCCAAATTGGGCTATATATATATATCAAAAGTGATGTTTCCTTCTCCAGAATATTGGTGATGAACTGCACTGACATATGTCAATGCAATGGGAGAAATAGTCAGAGGCATCGAATGAGTTTCATTGCTCCGTTGGTAACTGGTTTCGCCATCGAGCGGGTGTGGGTTTTAGCCACTCCAAGGAGTGGCATGCCGTCTGCAGTAGGACGGTAAGATGGGATGAAGCTTTCCTGATATCGTGCCGCTGATCAACATACAAGACAATACATCTCACAGCGCATGCGCCTGGGAAATGTGATTTGACATGCATACAAGCATGATACAAGATGGAGTCATCCGACTCCAGACACAGTTATTTATATAGAGGCCATATCCAAGTCGGAGTCCTGTGGGGCCGTAGAGGTGCTCGTAGTTAGATGAGTGGAGGACTTATTTTTGGTTGGTTTTGACCCGGGTAGGGTATATAGATTGTTTGATTGGATGGCACCATCCGGCTTATGGGGTTGGTGTATTGTTCCTTGCTTTTGCTATATATATGTATTTATATGTTATATATGAGAGTTTATTAGATGAGGTCGCCACGTCTAGATGTGCACGTCTCCGCCCATCACATTTAAAAGTCTCGATTCAGCTTATATCACTCCTTATAAGATTCAGTTATTTCCTGCTATTCAGAGTTGCTAGTTATGTTGTTTATATTCAGGATCATGTTCGCCAGTTGCACACTCGCACACTGTGAGGCATCGACGCCGTTTGGGGCGCTGTATTACTTACTTGCAGGTATTAATAGACGAGGAGGCGATCCTCGATTCCAAACAAATTATAGATCACTTCAATATCCGGAGCTTGATATTCAGAGGTGTAGTTCTTTTTCTTTTTGTTGTACAAAGATGGGCAGGTCGAGGCCCGCCCGACCAGCCAACTACTATAGAGGCTGATTGTATATATATATATCTCCCCGTGGTCACAGCTTCTGGCCGTGGTGAGGCCGTGCGTTTTGTTTAATTGTTTAGAATTCTGATTGTGTTACGTGTGGGGCCATAACCTGACAAGAGTGGTGATCTTGCCGGTCACGAGTTATACAAAGATTCTTTATGTTGGATGTGTATGACTGTGACAGCATGTGCCTTGTCGGCCCGCATAGGTTCCCTTTATAAGTATGTCTCCTGTTACTAAAATCATATGCAGATGGCTATCGGCCCAGTCGGCTGGAGGCTGTATTTACAGCCGCGAGAGAGTCTGTTTCCAGAAATCTCGAGATAGAGCTTTCAGCTGTGCACTGGGAGCAAAATATTCACTCAATAGCGTCTGTGTCCTACTAGGGCACCAAAGGTCATACCCCAAGGCGGGGCGTGAAAACTTGGTCATCAGAGCAGGTCGTGTCGCAGGGAGTCTGCAAGCCGTGCTGGGTAGAGTTCTGTCTATGGATGTGTTGTGCAAATTCACATACCATAGGCAGGAGGTTGCAAGGCATGAAAGGATGGTTACTCTTTCCTTCTCATTCAGTCGTGCTATAGAGCGGTACAGTATAGTTGAGTCCCTTAAACTTCTTTGGCTACAGATAAAAATGGAAGATCAGCGATACTCCTATCACAGGCAGAAGACTGGATATAGCAGCGTATGAGGGCACTGTACCAGCTACAAGGTAATTACATAAATAGGAGGAGGCCGAGACTCCTAAATGTGATACCTTATCGGTACCATTCCCAGTATATGCTGATAACTTCAGACTAGGAAGTCAGAAGTATAACGCACATACAAGTTGATTTATTTGTTAGATATATAAGATCTGATTAAGATAATAGACAATTACTGATTATCGTATAAGTGTGAGGAAGAGAGGAAATTGCAGGATTCCCACCTCACCAGATGTGGTACAGTCCTGCTGCTCGTTTTGTTTCAAGAAAAGGCTATTCTTAGTTTTGATTCCAGTACAATAAAGGGCACAAGAATTGAGGCGAGGGTTGCCCAAAGTAAGAAGTCAAGAGGGATTGGTTGATTCCTAAAGTGTTAGAAAGGGTAAAGAGCCCCATGATTACGTAAGTTGGGTAGACCCTCATGGTAATGTTTGATGGGCGGGGCCAAGACTGCTAGCTTACTCGAAGCAGGTGTAACAGACCTGTCACAGATGTCTTCAAGTAATAGTCATGTTCGAAAGCCGAATAAGGCCAAGTCCATAATACGCTAATAAATGTTAAAGACATAACCAAAAGATGGAATAGTTATGGTTTCAGTTGTGTTACCGAAAGATAGGAAGGTCATGTGAATCGGATGGGACTGACTGTGTTTGAGAAAAGTATAAGCCGAGATTTGACCAGCAACCTTATTAACAATGAAAGGTGTAACTTGAACTCGTGAGCTTAGCTTAAGCAAGATAAGGGAAAGAAGCAGGAATATTAGATTTTGTGGGGAAATTAGAATCACCCCCAAATTGATAGAATATCGTATATTAAGAACTAATCCTCGAGCTGACAATTAAGAGACAACAAGTTTGCGGTTCGGTAATGTTGCGTATGTCCGCCACGGAGAAGTTAAGAAACTCGGCTGACACGTAGACTCTAATCTAGTGTGGCCTAGAGATAAGGCCCAGCAGATAGTTGTGGGCTCTCAATATAATTCCAAGTAAGGCCACAAGATTCGAATGTTGACCCCACATTGCAAGAGTGGCGGAATTTTTAACAATAGACCATAACTAAAGTGTATATGTTTGTTGCCCGTAAGGGGATTTAAGATCCAATGAAATGATAAGAAAGGTTGGGAGATATCATTAGACAATGGAAGCGGTATGTCATGTAATAGTATGAAATTCCCAAAGCATGTCAGAGATTACGTATCTACGCACTGATATGTATTGAACGTAGTTATTGATATATATGTAAAGATACCGTATATGTCAGAGCAGTCACAATAGGGGTTACAATCAATAGACTTGGATTAGTGCTAGGAAGTATATACAGATCGTACAGTAGGACCCCTCGTCAAGAAGAGGGTGTATATAAGTGTGATTCACGCATGGGCCATAGAAACCTCTTAGTTCCCGCCATTGAGTTAATGGACTTATATGTTTTGTTGCCGCATCTAGGTCGTAAGCTTACAAGAGTTAGTAGCTTGAATCAAATGGTTAGATGATAAGGGCACAGTTAGACGGTCTAACGACCAACTAGCGCCCGCATTAGTAGGGAAGCATCCCTAAAGATCAGTAACAGTATCGTATGTGCCGAACCAGAATTAGAGGCCTAATTAGCATACTTTGCAGGTTGGTAATACCGTAATTATTTTCCAAGATGTTAAGCATGGTTGTACATCATTTTCCCAGCCTTGTAGGTGAGAGTCGGCCTTAGTCAACGTAGCAATTATTACATGGAACACCCCGCAAGTTAGCCAACCGTCCCACGACAAGCCCGTAAGCACACCAAGAAAGGGTCCACATCAAAAGAGTCAATCTACAGACTAGTGTCTCCCCACTGGTTCTCGTAATGATATTCCAGCTACAGAGCCTCAGCAGAAGACCAGTCTTTATAGAATGGCTCATTAGACCGAGGATTTCCTTAAGAGCAAGATAAATCCAAGTGGATACGAACAAGGCGTAAGAAATTTGTAGTATTCTGCTAGCACAAAGAAGTTTACCAAGACAAAGAGATCGCAGATTCTGCAGATCTAGAGATTGTTCGCCCGAGAGTAAGTCCGATTAAGCCCAGCTTTGCAGCTTGTTCAAAGTAGAATAACAGCAGTTAGATGCCCACAACTCCGAGTTATGCATGAGCTATAGATGCTCTGAGAAGAACATTTAGGCATTGTTAGACTACTGCAACATTCAACATTCAACCCAGCTAATCAGTTATTCAAGGTTATGGAGCCAGATTAGAGATCATGATCATTATCAGATCCTCCGATCGCATAAAGGCACAAGGTGCGCGTACGGTCGCTCAGGTTATCCCAAGATTAAATAGCCTCGGGCACGCACAAAAGGCCGATAAGCTCTAGCTATATCGGTGGATTACCTGTCGGTTTCTCCGGCATAATAAGCCAGTATGACTGCCAATTATATGCCAAGATCTATAAATATGAAAATCTTGTATCTCGTTAAGAAGAGACGCATGTAGTAAAATGCCCTTAGGCCAGATATGGGGAGTTTGGAATATTTGCAACCCGAGCAGCGGAGTTGGTCAGGGAGATACACCAATTAGTTAATTTAGCCATTCGTAACAGAAATGAAGGACAACAGAGCGGTGTAATTCAGAACACCGCCGCGTCGCCATTAGTTGTGGAGGTAAAAGAATTCAGCAATATGAGGACCGACTTGGTCCAGCTTAAGGACAGAATTCAGTAAGGAAAGCGCCATATTTCCAAATAACTGAGGATGAAGTGCTGCAAATGTAGCTACGCTCTGTGTTCCAGATATTTGGCTCCACCAATGATTTATAACGAGGCATACATTGCGCCCGCTATTTTCTCCACCCCGGCGCAACAAAATGTACCATGATATCAAGGAGAACTACCAGGCCAGGTATGAAAAGAGAAATTGCCGAATTGTAGCCCAGTGTCCTAACCGCCAACAGGTAAAAGCGACACATCAAACTCATGTTAACTCAGACAGCTTCGCCTCTGAAATGGGAAGCAGTGAATATGGATTTTGGTGGAAGGATTACCCCATACCAGACCTAGACACGATTCCATTTGGCTGATAGTTGATAGGCTGACAAAATCAGCTCATTTTCCTCGCTGAAAGCTACTTTCTCGGGGTCGAAGATTATGCTGACATATATATCAGAGAAATAGTTAGATTACACGGAGTACCAGCATCAATTATCTCTGAAAGAGGAGCACATTTTATAGCTAGATTTTGCAGTCATTTCAGAGAGGTCTGGGAACGTAGATTAATTTGAGCACAACATTCAACCCTCAGACAGATAGGCAAGCAGAATGTACAATTAAAACGATCGAGGATATGTTACAAGCGTTTGTGCTAGATTTTGGAGGTAGCTGGGACGAGCATTTGCCAGCACTGAGTTTGCTTATAATAATAGCTATCACTCAGCTATCCAAATGATGCCCTTTGAAGCTATTGTATGGGCTAAAGGCAGATCATTGGCCGGTTTGAAGTAGGAGAGTCAGCGTTGATTGGGCCAGACATTATTCAACAGTCAGAGCAGAAAGTAAAGCTTATCAGGGAACGCCTACTAACTGCACAGAGCCGCCAGAAATTATATGCTGATGTGCGGTGTAGAGACCTGGAATTTTAGGTAAATGACCTGGTATTTCTGGGTAGCATTCATGAAAGGGGTGATGAGATTCGGTAAAAAGGGTAAGCTCAGTCCGAGATTTGTTGGGCCTTATCGTATCTGTCGAAGGATAGGCCAAGTGGCATATGAGCTGAACTTTCCTCCAGAATTAGAATCACCATCCGGTCTTTCACGTATCCATGCCGAGGAAATGCATGTGAGACCGCCTCCTGCAGCAGTCCTAGTCCAGGATATCCAGATTACAGAAGGGCTGGCCTATGAAGCGGTTCGAGTAGCTATCTTAGATGTGGCAGATTTGTAGATTCAGAACCAAAGATATTGCTACTGTCAGCAATTCGTGCAAATGTGAATCGAGAGATGACTTGGGAGGCGAGGAAGATATGAAAACCAGATATCCTCACTTGTTCCAAGCCTAGTCAGGCGACAGGTATTTTAATATTGTTATCTTATGCAGTGCCTTATAGCATATGTATAAAACAGAAGATCGATTTTAATCTATCATGTGAATACTATAGTATGTGGAGTACCGTATTGGACTTTTCTATATTTCAGGTTTTAAGAATCCATATTACAGGGGAAACTCTACCGAAATTTTTCTAGAAACAAGTTGAGTAAATGGGAAGTCCTCTAGATAGAGGTTTACATTCGAGGACGAATGTTTTTTAAGGGGGAGAATGTTACACCCCATGTTCCTAACATATAGATGGCCTATTCGCATGATGGTTAAGATTATTTGAATGCCATAACATGCTAGAAAAAGGCCCGGGAAAGATCGGACAAGCGCCAAGTCGGCGCGTCGTAGCAAAATGCGACTTATAAATGGTATTCCCCGACCGACTTATAAGTCCCAATTATATAAGCCCTCCACTTCGGTTTATTTTATAACATCTCTACTTCCAGAAAACGCGAGAGAGAAAGAGGAGAACGTGAGATATTTGATAATTTCCTTTCGATTACGCCCGTCAAACGCGGTCCAAACTTGAATTAACCTCAGATACCGAGGTATTTAGCAGCAAGGAGCATTCCCACGGATTTAGTTTCGTGAAATTCGGCCGGTAAATCATCGTGCTACTGAGCTAAGGTAAGTGGAATTGCTCCAAATTAGTGTCAATATACTCCTATCCCTTAAGTGAGTATTTCTCCCTTCGGACTTTCGAGAAATAGCGTTCGACCGTTTTTCGATAAGCCAAATTGGGCTATATATATATCAAAAGTGATGTTTTCCAGAACACAGGCTGAACCCACTCTTGACATATATGTCAATGCAGTTGGGAGAAATAGCTGGGAGTACTGACCGAGCTTCATCCGTTAGCCTGATAACCTGCTGTTGCTATGTAAAGCCGTCAAAGCAAAGCTAGTAACTTTAGCCTAGTATAGTACAGTAAACTCCGTAATAGAATTCCCAGAGTTGAATATTGAGTTTGTGCAAGCTTAGTAAATCCGTCTCACGTTGTCATATCGTATTCAGTTCGAGAGTTAGTAAAGCCGCCTAAATGGCTATATGCTATCATTTCGTACTCCGCATAGCCTGTACCATGCTTACAAGCATGTTTTTAGAATAATAAGGGCATATATTAAGAATAAAGTTATTGTAAGTAAATCAGACAGACAGATAGTATCTTGGCTACAGTATAGCCATACGCCCTCAGACATTTATCTGGGCTGCAGATAGCCATACAAATGATAGTATCTTGGCCGCATAGCCATACAATGATAAAGACCCTAGATTTAGTATAAAGCAGTATGAGAACCAATATAACACAGAAAGACATCAGAATAAGAAATCATCATTCAAATAGCATTTTTCAGTTTAAACATGCTTGCTGGATATGTGTTATTGGTTGCTGAGACTTGGTTGTGTCTTGAGGACACCCTTTGAGCGTCCCCGCCGCCCTGGGTTGGTAATCGGAGAGCCGGCTCACTGAGCGGGTGGGTTTACGTCACTCAAGGAGGGTATGCCATCCGGGCAGAAGAACAAAGATGGGCTAAGTTTTCCCCATCAGGCTGATCAACATTACAGTACAAGCACTGCCAGTGATGCCTCAGTGAACAAAGATTTCATACAATTACGCTTACGTATACAAGATGTGAGTCCTCCTGACATATACACAATTATTTATATCAGAGGCCATATAGCCTGAGCGGGAGACCCAGGGGCCGGTAGAGGTGCTCGTAGTTGCAGATGAGTGGAGGACTTATTTTGGTTGGTTTTGACCCTGTAGGGGGTATATAGATTATTTGATTGGTTGGCACCATCCGGCTAATGGGGGTTGGTATTGGTTCTGCTTGTTATATATATGTATTTATATGTTATATATGAGCTATTAGGACAAGCAGGTCGCCACGCCGACAGTACGCCCCCGCCTCTCTATCACAAGACGTAAAAGTCCGATTCAAGATATACGGCTCCTGCTGCATTAGTTATTTTCTACTATTCAGAGTTTTGAGTTATGTTGTTTATATTTAGATATGTTCAGTTGCTTTGCATACTCGGTACCAGAGGCCGACGCCCGCTTGGGGCGCAGACATTTGCCTGCAGTACTCACAGACGAGGAGGCGATCCCTCGTGATTCCAAACCAGCTTATGAGTCATCAAATCCTGTCATCCGGAGCTTGATATTCAGAGTGTGTAATTCTTTTTCTTTATTGTACAGTATGGGTAGGTCGGGCCCTGTCCCGACCAATTTTTCAACATCAGAGGCTTGGCAAAGATTGTATATATATATCTCTCTCGTGGGTCGGGCCAGCCGGGTCGTGTGAGGCCGTGCGTTTTGTTTAATTGTTTAGCATTTCTGATTGTGTTGGCCGTGTGGGGCCATAACCTGATAGTAGTGGTGAACTTGCCGGTCACGTAGTTATACAAGATTCTTTATGTTGAGTCACATATGACCAGACAAAGATGGTACTTGTCTACCCATATAGGTTCCCTTTTATAAGTATGTCTCTGGTTATTGAAATCATATGCAGGTGGCTATAGGCCCAGTCGGCGGAGGCTGTATTTACAGCCGTTATATGTTTCCCGTTGTTTCCAGAAATCGGTGATAGAGCTATTGTGCAATCTCTGATATGCTTAGGCTCACTAGTTAGCAAATTTTGTGTCCTACTAGGGCACCAAAGCCACCATACCTCCCAAGGCGGGGCGTTATAGAGTGCTCCGCGATACACCCGTGCCACGTTGCTTGTTATTTCGGGAAAAATTCTCAATAGTATAAATAACACACTTAGGTTTATTTTTAAACATTTTGACTTGCTTGAGAAAGAACGGGTTACGGTGTAGTTGAGGGGACGAAAATTCTAAGGTTCTTTCATCTCTTTCTTTTATCTCAATTGTTTGTATGATTTATAATTATTTGATGATGTTTAATCCACAAATGAGTGGCTAAATTCACTTCTTGCTGAGGTTAAGAACAATTGTAGTGGAATGTGACTGTTGATCATTTTAGTTTTCATCTTTTCTTCAATGGTTGTTCTACCAATTTTTTTTACTGCATTAATATTTTGCCAATGTTAATGTGCATCTTAAAATCCACTTTATGTTTGAAAAAGGAAAGAAATTGGAAAGATGTGAATTGGTAGGATATGATCTCTTCTTAGTTTGGTAAATTGGAGAATTGATTTATATTGAGAATAGAAATATATCCGAAAGTCTTATTAGTCAATTAAGGAATCGGTTTTGTATGGCTAGAACATGAAATTCTTTTACCACAGAAATGTAGATTGAAGGTTCATGATTCTTAAGTTGGGTAGGAGACGAACGTTCCAATCCATAAGCAATAATTCTTGACTAGAAACCGAAGGAAAGATTAACTGAATTGTATCGATAAATTACTTCCCTACATGTTCGTTTAACCTCAGCTTGCTCTACTATAATGTTCAGACTCACTTTATATTTTTTGTCTTAGATTCGTATTTATTAGGAAACTAAACTCTCAAAAAATCTTATTTAAATTGTTGTCTGCATTCTTAAAGATATATAGTTCATTAACACTTAAGTTGAATATTACCTAGTTCAGTCCCCGTGGATCGATATCATTACGGGCCATTTTACTACTTGTTTGACCACGTGCACTTGCGTGTAGTTACCAAACGCCCGAACAGTATGCAATTTAACCTATGCCCTGTTAAAAACAACAAAAGAAAATAAACAGGAAATAAGAACCAACAAGAAGCAAACAAAATTAACAAAATCCTTTGTCAGATTCCCTAAGAATGATGCTAAAATATGATGTCGCCCAAATTATACCTGCAATTGAGATATAAAGCTGTCGAGACAATATAGAACCCAACGAATGTTGAGGTCGATCCTGCAGGGAATATGAAAAGAACTTCTTAAGTTAATGTGAATGACTATTACTATCGATTACTTATTTACTAAGGGGGAAAGAAATAAAATACTAAACAAGAGTAAAAACTACTAAATGCTTAAGTCAAATTCGATTTGTCTTCAATCAACAAATTGACTAGGATTGTGGTACCCAAGATCATAACCACAAGGCTTACACTAGCGATCTATCTGCAGTTTAACATGCACATCGATAAGTTAGGTTCACCTAAATGGTTGGTCCCCATTTAGATGGTTATCACCATGCAACTTGGTCCGTACACGGGTATATGCTTAATTAACCCTTTACCCTTAATATCGAATTAGCCATCCCTGAAAAATTTCCAAGCTATTAGATGAGGGTTGATAGCCTTAAATCTCCATTGTTAAACAATTTTCCCATTCGTACTCCCTTGATCCTAAAAAGTAAGAATAAGGCAAGTTCCCGTTACACCTCGTAAATTTTTAACATGTAGATGGCCTATTCGCATGTTGGTTAAGAGCTTTTGAATACCATACATGCGAGGAAAAGGCCCAGGGAAAGAACAGATAAGAGATTCGCCGAACCATCGCGGAGTGGCCCGCGCGCAAAGCTCCTGCATGTAATCCGTCGGTAAGCGTGGCTCCGTGCTCATTTTCAGTGTCTTTGAGTAGCTCTAACCGCCCGCATAAAATGCTTCAAATTTACTCTAATATACCTATGAAATTCCATAGAGAACAAGGGAAAACAGGAGGAATGATGTAGAGTTATAGTCAGCCCGTAGAGCCCAAGCCGCATACCTGTAATGTGTAAAGGTGCCTGTAGTTGCAGGGGTGAGTGGAGGATTTATTTTTGGATGGTTTTGACCCGGGTAGGGGTATATATCAGTTGGTTGGCACCTCCTTTTGGCTTATGGGGCTGGTATAGGTCCTTGTATGTTATATATATGTATATACATGTTATCTATTAGCCGATTGACAACAACTCTCCATGAGGACAGTACGCTTCCCACCTTACCTATAATATAAATGTTTATTTCAGATTCCACCAGTCAAGACAGTTTCAGATACTTTCTACTTTTCAGAATTTCTAGTTTTGCTGCTTATATTCAGTTATGTTCAATTTTCATTACATACTCCTGCACGTTGGTACCGACGCTCGCGTAGGGGCGCTCGGTGATTACTTGCCTGGGCAGGTACCTATGGACAAGGAGCCGATCCTCGTGATCCTAGCTAGCATGAGTCATCAGCTTCCTGTCATCCGGAGCTTGATATTCAGAGGTTTATATCATTTTATTTTGTTGTATAGTAGACTGGTGGTAGGTCTGGGCCCCGTCCCGACCATCCATCGCATTCCAGAGGCATGCAGATGGTGTATATATCTCCTTGGGGTTAGCTGTGCCGGCCGTGTGGGGCCGTGTATGTTTAGTTGTTCATGTTGGCCGTGTGGGGCCCTATCCAGTTTAGTAGTGGTGAATCTTGTCGGTCACATAGCTGTTTAACATTTTTTATATTGATTTAGAAATAACTAGTCAGCATGGTGGCCTTGTCGTCCCGCATAGGTTCTTATATTAAAGAGATTCTGGTTATTGTTGTTGTTGTACATGTGGCCATAGGCCTAGCCGGGCAGGGGGCTGTATTTACAATCGCTATATAGCCCGTTGATTCCGTGAATCAGAGTTAGAGCCAGCCAGGCACCAGATGTGCTTAGGCTCAGTGGTCTAGTAGTTCAGGTACTAATAGGGCACTAGATGCCGCCATACCCCCCCAAGGCGGCGTGACAAACATGGCATCGTATAGGTCGTGTCCCAAGGAGTCCGCAAGCCGTGCTAAGTAGAGTCTTGTCTATAGATGTGTTGTGCACCACATACTATAGGCAGGAGGCTGCAAGGCAAAATAGATGGTTACTCTTTCTTCATATATTCAGTCGTGCCATAGAGCAGTACAATATAGGGTTGAGTTCTAAAACTGTCGTTGCACTCCTTTTGTTTGGCGCATCAAAAATGGCAGCATCAATCCACACCCCGCCATTGTGCAGAAGGCTGGATACCGCAGGTGGAGAAGGCACTAGCAGGATGCCTTATTTACTTAGAATCAGCCTAATCTGAGGGCGATATAGAGGCATCAACACGCCCTTCTCGCCACCCCCATCTCATCGGGACATTCAGAACGACACCGCCTCCGATTGCTCCTATACCTACACCATCCGACCAGGAGTTCGCAGTGCAGCAGTTATGCTGGCACAAATGATGGCCACTGAGCGCCACTCAGCGCCACCCAACAAAAGAGCCAACAAGTGGATCTTGCAAGCTCGGGAGGGTCGTGGTCGATCAAGTAGAGGACCCCCAAGATTTCCTAGACTGATGCAGAGAATCTTATGGGTCATGGCCATGACACCTAATGAATCAGTTGAGTTAGCTGCATTCCGGTTGGGTGAGACATAGCTGTGTTATGGTACGAGGGCTGAAAGGCCCGAGGAGAGATGTTGCCCCTCCTCGACCTGGTCCAAATTTTCCTGAGGCCTTCCTCGGATTGTTATTTTCCACGGAGATCCGGCAGGCCCGGATGGATCAGTTCTGCACTTGGAGCAGGGGGTTGAGGAGCGTACGAGAATATGCCTCTACAGTTTGAATCCTTAGCGCCTATTCTCCACTTTTGGGGACACTCATGCCAGCATCTAGAGTCCACCGGTTTATTATGGGTCTAAACCTGCATCACATTGAGGCATGCATGACAACAACATTGCAGGAAGATATGGACATTTCCCGGGTACAGGCCTTTTCCAAGACTATTGAGGGCCTTAGACAGCGGCAACAGGACAAGATGTATAGATCAGGAGCAGCTGGCCGTAGGGATAGATTAGATGAAATACAAAGTGAGATTCAGAGAGGACCCAGTCTCAACATTGTCGCATAGGCCCCTAGACCCCCACCTCCACTACAACAGCAAAGGGGTAGATTTGTTCGCGGAGGACCGTCACGGTGTGGAAGTTCTCAACGGTGGATTCACTCAAAGAGAGCAAAATATACACACCCCCACCCGCCCTATTTGTAGTCGCACCACACCGAGCTTGTAGATATGGCTCCAAAGGGTGTTACATATGCGGGCAGGAGGGGCACATGATGAAAGACTGTCCAGCCAGATGGCAAGGTAGCCGAGACATCCCAGATAGGGCATCAGCAGGGCCGTGAGGTCCAGCAGCCTCGGCAGGGTGTAGGCCTTCAGTTCCAGTAGGTAGAGGCCGAGGTAGATCAGGAGTCTTCTAGTTCAGGTACGGGCCTGCCGTACCTAATACCAGGGAGACACGACTCAAAGGTGTCTCTAGATGTGGTAACAGGTATGATGGCTATTTTCTCATACCCTTCTCATGTATTGTTTGGATCTGGTCTACTTTGTCCTATGATACCCAATTTGTGGCTTGAAAGTTCAAAGATTGCACCAGCACTGCTACGCTAAAGAGCCCTTCAAAGATTCACACCCATCGGTGATTCCATTATAGCTAATAGGATTTATCGAGGGTGGCAGTAGAGGTCGCTGATCGTCAGACCACAGTAGATCTGGTAGAACTAGAGATGATTGATTTTGATGCCATTATGGGTATGGATTGGTTGGTGCGATGCTATGCCAACGTGGAATGCTGGGACTAAGACGGTCCGATTCTACTTCAGGAGGCAAGTAAGGAGAGTGGAAGGGCAGAACAGCTAGCGCCAAAGTAGGTTTATCCTACCTTCAGGCGAGGAAGTTGATAGCCAAGGGATGCATTACCACCTAGTCAGAGTTCAGATGTTCCGGTAGAGCCTCCAACACTCTGGTCTGTTCCAAAGGGTGAATGAATTCCCGATGTATTTCCGTATGAGCTACCCGGTATTCCCCCAGACAGGGAGATAGATTTTGCAATCGAATTTCTACCAGCACTCAACCCATATCAATTCCTACGTATCATATATGGCTCCCTCTACCAACCAGAGTTAAAAGAGCAACAAGGATCTATTAGTTAAGGGCTTTACGTACAAGAGTACATCCCCTTGGGGTGCGCCGCTTTATTTGTGAGAAAGAAGGATGGCTCGCTCCGCATGTGTATAGATTACCGGCAGCTGAATAAAGTTACAGTCAAGAATAAGTAACCGCTTCTCCCGTAATAGATGTTTTTTTAACACCATGGCGCCATATTTCTCCAAGATTGACTTACGGTCCTGGATACCATCAGTTCGAGTCCTGCGGAAAGAGACATTCCCAAGACAACCTTTCAGGACTAGATACGGCCATTTTTAGTTTCTAGTCATGTCTCAAATGATTGAATGCACCTTAGTTGGTATTTGTGACTGATATAGTTAGGTCTCTGCATCAATAACTGACCTTTGTCATGATAGTGTTTATCAACATATTTTAAAATCGTCAGAGATAAAAGAGACCCACTGGTGGCTTTATTGCCACGTGCTGTCTATAGATTCTTAGGGACCGTCAATTATATGCCAAGTTCTCCAAATGTGAATTCTAGTTGAACTCAGTAGCTTTCTTGGGGCATATTGTGTCGGATATTGGTATACAGTAGACACGCAGAAAATAGAAGTAGTTAAAACATGGCCTGTGAATCTACCACTCCGACTAAAGTGCGTAGTTTTCTCGGGATTAGCAGGATACTGTAGAAGATTTGTTGAGGGATTCTCCAGTACCATAGCGGCACTTTGACTAAGCTGACACAGAAAGCATTAAAGTTCAAGTTGACAGAGGCATGTGAGCAGAGTTTTCGAGAATTAAAAGATAGATTAACCTCTTCCCAAAGGTTAGCATTACCGAAGGTACGTAGGGTTATTCAGTGACGCATCAGGTATTGGGTTGGTATGTGTTGGGATGCAGCATGGTAAAGTGATTGCTTATGCTTCCGACAGCTGAGGAAACACGAAAGGACTTACCCTACCCATGACCCGGAGTTAGCCGAAGTGATCCACGCCTTAAAGATATGGATACACATCCGTATGGCGCTCCATGGACATTTTCATTGACCATAAGTGTTACACCCCGTAAAATTCCGACACATTAGATGGCCTATTCGCGTGTTGGTTAACAGTATTTGAAAGCCACATTCTAGAAAAGGCCCGGAAAAGATTGGACGAGAACAATAACCATCGCGGAAGGAGCCGGGCAGCCCCTCCGCGATGGCGCCGTGTCACGGAGGTGGGGCCTCCGCGTTGGCTCCAGGACGTTGGCCTTTCCAGGCACAAGTATATAAAGCCCCACTTCGGTTTTAAATTCATTATTTACATAATAATTTCCAGAACGTGAGAGAGAACAAAGAGAGTACGAAGGGGTTATAAATTATCGCCGATTACGCTGTCAAACATAGTCCAAATCCAAATTAACCTCAGATACCGAGGCTTAGCAGCAGGGAGAATTCTTACGGATTTTGTTTCGTGAAATTCGGCCGACAAGCCGTCGTGCTACCGAGCTAAGGTAATTGGAATTGCTCCAAATTAGTGTCAATGCTCTCCTAGCCTTAAAGTGAATACTTCAACCTTCTGGACTTCTTTGAGAAATAACAAGTTTTTGATCGTCTTTCGATAAGCCTAACTTTTTTAGGTTATAAATATATCAAGAGTGACGTTTTCTTTCGTAATATTAGTGTATTTAGTACTAATTGACATATATGTAAATGTAGTTGGGAGAAATAGCTGGAGTAATTGAATGAGCTTCGTCCGATAGTCGGATAACTCGAGGTTAAGGTATGTAAAGCCGCTCTTTTGGCAAGTTAGTAACTTTAGCCTAGTATAGCATGAACCTCCGTAATAGAATCTCCCGGAGTTGAATATTGAGTATTGTGCAAGTTCAAGTAAATCATTTACGTTGTTATATCGTACTCAGTCCGAAAGTTAGTAAAGCATGCGCCAAATGGCAAGTTAGCATTCCAGATTTAGTATAGCTCAAAGACGTGATTAGCAAGCATGTTTTTAGAATAATATGTCAGATATTCAGAATAAGAATTAGTAAAGTAAAATCTAGTAGACAGATAGTATCCTGACTACACATTAGCCATTCGTACATGATATCTTGGCTACACAATAGCCATTCGACATGATATCTTGGCTACAGATTAGCCAAACAGACAGATAGTATCTTGGCTACAGATTAGCCTTGCAGTTAGATAAAGATCACAGTTTCAGTATAAAGCAGTAAAGAATCAGTATAATACGTAAAGAGATCGTAATAAGTAACGGATTTCCGTATAGTAATTTTCGGGCTAAACATGCTTGCTATTTATGTGCTTATTGTTTGTTGAGACTTGGTTGTGTCGTGAGGGCATCTTTTGAGCGTCCTCGCCGCCCCTGGGTTGGTAATCGTGTCACCCACTCTAGCGGGTGGGTTTACGCCACCTAAGGAGTGGCATGCCGACCCCAATTTGGACGAAGATGGGATGAAGCTTTCCCATCATCAAGCTGATCGAAGACATAAAGAGACAGAAGGCTCTGTTATGCGCAAGCGCCCAGGAACAGATTCAGATACAGTTTCAGTTACAGATTACAGTATGGGAGTCCTCCGGACTCAGACATGACTGTTTATATCGGAGGCTATGGCCCGAGCCTGAGACCAGGGGCCTGGCAGAGGTGCTCCTAGTTAGCGATGAGTGGAGTGACTTTTTTTTTGGCTGGTTTTGACCCGGGTAGGGGGTATATAGATTGTTTGCTTGCTTGGCGCCATCCGGCTTATGGGGGTTCGTATTGGCTCTTGCTTGCTATATATATGTATTTATGTGCTATATACTTGCTAATAGACAAAGTTATAAAGTTTGGCTGTGTACGCTCCTACCACTAGTCAGTACGTAAAGGTTTGATCCAGCTTATATCAGTTCTTCAGATTTAGTTATCTCCTGCTATTCAGAATTGCTAGTTATGTTATTTTTATTTAGTTGTATTTAGTTGCTTTGCATACTCAGTACCAGCGTACCGACGCCATTGTGGGCGCTCAAGATTACTTGCCTACTGTGTACTAATAGACGAGGAGGCGATCCTGATTCCAACAATTATAGAGCTTCTATCAACTCCCAGTCATCCGGAGCCTGATATTCAGAGGTGTAGTTTATTTCCTTTCGTTGTAATGCTATGGGTAGGCCGGGGCCCTATCCCGACCACTTTATCCGCATCATAGAGGCTTGTGATTGTATATTTATCTCCCCGTGGTCAGCTTGAGCCGGCCGTGTAGAGGTGTATTGTGTTCAGTTGTTTATTATTCTTGTTTATGTTGGCCACGTGGGGTCATAGTTTGACAAGAGTGGTGGACCCTGCCTTCACGTAGTTGTCTCGTGATTCCCCACTCTCGATGACTAGACAAACATGGTGGCCTTGTTGGCCCGCATAGGTTCCTTTGTTATGAGTATGTTTCTGGTCACCGTTATTACATGTGAGGTTATAAGCCCAGTAGGCCGGAGGCTGTGTTTACGTACCATAGTATAGTAGCCCGTTGTTTCCAGAATCAGAAATAGAGCTAGTCAAAAACTTCACTTGTAAGCTTAGGCTCACTAGTTAGCACCAGTCCTACTAGGGCACTGTGTGCCGCTCATACCCCAAGGGCGTGACAACAAGAGCCTGGCAGTATATCTTCACTGAATTTGCGGCAGCGTCGCTTGGTTGGAGTTATTAAAAGAGTATGACGTGGACATTCTGTATCATCGGGGAAAGTCTAATATAGTAGAAGATGCTCTCAACCGCAAATCTATGGAAGTTTTGTGTACTTGCAGCCCGAGCAGAGTTGGTCGTGGGAAATACATCAATTAGCCACTATCGTTCGTGGTAGCGTAACAAAGGACAATAGACCGGTAATTCAGAACACCGCAGTGTCGTCATTAGTTGTGGAGGTAAAGGAACGACAAACATGAAGATCCCGACCCGGTCCAACTTAAGGACAAAATTCAGCAAGGAAAGCGCCTGATTTTAAGGTAACGGAGGATGAAGTGTTGCGATGTAAGGGCCGCCTTTGTGTTCCAGATATTTTAGGGCTTCGCTAGTAGATTATGAGTGAGGTACATTACGCCCGCTATTCTCTCCAATTCCAGCGATTTAAAAATGTACCACGATATCAAAGAAATCTACCGGTGGCCAGGTATGAAGAGGGAAATAGCAGAATTTGTAGCCCAGTGTCCTAACTGCCAACAAGTAAAAGCGGAACACCAGAAACCAAGCGAATTGACTCAGGACATAGTCAGTGCCTCTCCGGAAGTGGGAAGTAGTAAACATGGACTTTGTAGCGTGATTTACCCCGTACCCCTACCCCACACTTAAAGCCTTGTTCGTCCTCGAACAACCTTTTACATCTCATGAATATGGATAATCACACATAACTAATTTAGCAAGTTGATTCAAGTTACTACTATGATGATTATTTAAGATAACAAGCTAAAAAAATAAAGCATGCCCGATTTGATTAATGAAATGAAATACAACTATGTTAAGACTTCTTAACCTCAAGAATCGACTTCAATCTTAGCAAACTCATGCAAATCAATTGGATTATGAGATCCCATATGAATTTATCTTCATTAAACATGTGCCTCACGGAAAGAGAGTTACCTAATTTCACACGCAAAATGATTTTTCTAACACAACATGTGTGGGTACATGAATAGAATTACCCTCATCCACAAAGAATTCACATGCACCATGTAATGACCCATAAGCTTGCCCTTAGTGTTTTACCCACTAATTTGAGGATGTACGAATGTAAGATCAAGTAAGACTTTTTAGGTTGTAATGTAACTCAGGTATAGGTAGGTACTATTATGGTCAGTAATAGTGACTATCTTCCCTAAGCGCTTTTAATACCTCACGCCCTCATTGCAAACTTCCCTTCCCTACTATTCACCTTTTTATCCTTGGTAGTTTTCTTTTTCCTCTTTGTTCCCCCATTTCTTTAGGCACTTTTAGCTTATCAGTAAGAGTTTTATAAATAATTCTTCATTCATTTGTTTCCTTTCTACCTTACTAATAATCAATCATTTTCACACAAGTGCACCTTTGACCTTTCTCAACTTTTGTACAACTTCCACTTTTTCTTTCCTTTTCATTCTTCTCAATTCGCTACTCTCGATTTTTTCACTTAAGCGCTTAGGGAGCTTTGCAAATTCATAATAATGAAATAAAAAAGGATTAAGCTTATGTTGCAGCTATCAAAGAATAGGCTCAAGGCTCAACGGGGCTAACTAGGATTAATTTTTCAAGGTAGGTAAAATGAGGGATAACAATTAGGTTAATTCAAAGAAATGCCCAAATCATCTCCTACAATTCACATCCTTCATTTAGTTTTATAAACACACCAAGCAAGCTCTAGACATTCCACAATAGCACAGAATACTCAAAAACCTTACACTCATGGCACATGCTCAATTCAAGACACATCCAACAGACTCTTGCCCAACTAATCACACGAATTCAAAATTAAGCTTCAATCACCTTGAGTCAAATTCAAGAGCCTAAGTGTCTCACACACAGTTATACACTTCCTGCATGCTTCATCACTAAATATACTTGCATCTTACAATCATGCATAGCACATAACAAGAACATCAAGCCATCAATTAGCTACGGGTTCAAAACTAACCTAATGACTAATTCTCGCACGATCGTAATCCCTCCATCGCCGGAAAAAGTCCCTAACTATGACTAAAACATTATATACAGATAACTAAAAAAATAAAATTTTAATCTTCGGTTCAAAGACCCCCGTCGGGAAGAAACCAAAAGAAAAACCAACGGGCAAATCGCTTGACTCACAAAATTTTTCAAATTTCTCCAATATCTTCACACAAGCATTACATTCACCAACAATTTGTTACACAAAATTTTGAATTTTTTTAATTTTTTTATTTTTTCATTTTTTTCATCATTCAAAAATTCATAGCATCAAATTAATATTTAAAAAGGGTGAGAAATACCCCTGAGGCCTTTAGGCCTAGCGAACCACATGGTTTTCAACTTTAACACACGTGGGTATTCGACCCCACACTTTTCTCTCTCTTCCATGCTCGTTGCTAGCTTCCCTCCTCCAAGGGTACTAGACTTCCCTCCATCTGTGCTTAACTTTCGACCAAAACCACAAAAGATGAAAAATAATAAAATCAATAAAAATGCAAGAAATTAAAATGGTACCTTGGGTTGCCTCCCAAGTACTGCTTAATTCCACGTCAGCGCACTCCACAATCAAGTTTCACCACTTTTTCCTCCACCTTGAGGATATGAATCTCACCCCTAATTTCTTCTATAATTTCCTTTTATGTTCTAGGGTGGTCAAAAATTGTAAGGACTAAGCAGTAGATGTCGCCTTGACGTTTATTGGTCCTTACGTAAGTGAAGTCATTTTTTCATTGGAATCAATAAATTTCAGAATATATAATATCCTTCCTCATTTCATCGCTTGGAAGACTCTCATTTCTATGTCGTAAACCAAACTCAAGTAGAAAATGCTTCGAGGGGTCCAATGCACCTTGATTCTGAAACTACATTGTGATTGACCTTACTTGCATACCTCTCTCTCGCCTCAACATCTATCTCTCCATTAGGGTCAAATGGGGTATACTCTATCTCTTCTCCCCTGAACGAATTTTCTTTAAGTATGATCTCATCACGGGGACACTCAAGATAAACAAATGTCGGGCTTCATCTGAAAATTCACCCTTGTCTTCCTCTTTGTAATTCTTGGCTATCGCCTACAACCGTCACCAAATTGATCACAAGCTTCAAATTTCGCAATCATCTCCGTGAATTTAATGCTCATCCTTTTTAGAGCCTCTGCATTCTCCTCTTCCTGAACTATTAATGCCGCCATTGCCTTCATTGCTTCTGATTGCTCAAGGAGTTGTTTCAGCATGTCTTCTATTCGGGCTTGGAGTCCTAAGTCCTCATTTTCAAGATGCCTATATTCATCAAAAACAAATGTATGATCATAGTAGGGGCTCGAGGGAGGGGGAGTATGCATTCGACAGCCATTCCAATGGCCATCTTGACCACCATTGATAGTGTCTTGCAATGTACATAGCAAAGCTGCCACACGGTGTCCTCCAAAATTCAGAAAAGGTTCATCAAAACATGAGTATTCACCATTGTCCATTTGTGTTCCATTATCATGCGTCAAGAAGGGTATCCTGAAAAATCAAAAGAATTAAAACAAATACTAAGACCGTTTTCAGCACTTATATAGAAAATTGTAAACTAGCACTTAAGAAAAATTTTACCACCTGCTGGGCCCTCGCACGTGCGCCAAAACTTGTTCGGTCATGCCCGGATGACTACACGCAAGTGCACGTGGTCGAACAAGTAGTAAAGAGCTCAAGTAAGCCAAGCATCGATCCCATAGGGACTGGACTATGCAGGGCAAAATCACCTCAAGTGTCACCTGCATCGTGAATCCCTCTAAAAATGAAGACAATGTGGGTGAAGAAAGTTTTTATATTTTGTTATCTAATTTATACTATACTAAAATAAATATACAAGTGAGTCCGAACTATGAATGAGCATGCTGAGGCTAAAACTACCATGTAAAGAATAATTATCGATATAAACTGGTTTATCTTTCTCCTATTGCTAGTCGAAACTTATGCCTATGGATAAAAACTCAGATGAACCCAACTTAAGAATTTGATGAACCTTCCACCTACATTTCTGTGATAAGAAGAAATTCATGTTCTAGCCATACAAAACCATTCCACACTTGACTAATACGACTTTCAGGTATATTTCTATCCTTGAAGGTAAATCAATTCTCAATTTTCCCAAACCAAGAAAAAAGACTATATCCTATTACTCCACAACTTTCCGCTCGTGCTCTCTCGAAGTGAAACCTAATTTTTCGATGGCACATTAACATTGCCCAGATATTAATGCAGTAAGAACAAGAATTAATAGATCAACCATGGAAGAAAAGATAAAAACCAGATGATCAATTACATTTACAATTGTTCCTAACTCCTCAAAGAAGAAGTAAAATTAGCCACTCATTTATGGATTAAACATCATTAAATGAGTGTAAATCATACAAACAATTGAAAGAAAGGAGAAAGGGACAGAGAAACCAAGAATTTTCGTTCTCTCAACTGCCTGTAACCCACGTTCTTGCTCCACCAAGTCAGAATATGTCAAAATAAACCTAAGTGTGCTATTTATATTAGTAGGAATTTTCCAGTAACGCTATCACGGAGTGCAACGCGAGCATTTTGCCTCCGTGACACGGCCATCAAACGCGGAGGCTTTCTGAAATGCCCAAAACTCGATCTCAGCACCCTGCCACGTTGCAGCGTGTCACCCTGCTCCGGGCAGCGATGGCAACTCCTGTCGCGCGGGCGGCTCACGGATACCACGCTGGCGCTTATGCTATGCCTTCGCTGTATTGCGCGATGCCTAGCATTGGCGTGGCACGGCGCTGGGCGCGTTGCTCACCACAGCGGCATGCTCGGCGCGTCAGCCTTGCCATGGTCTCTCCTTACGACTTTCCCAAGTTCCGACTCCATTCCTTTTTCACTAATTTTCTTATTTAGTTCCTAAAAATCATTAAAACCTACAAAACAAGGACTAATCATGCTGGTTAGAACATATCTACATTTATATAAATTACATGAAATGTATAAAATACTTAGATAAACAAGGTTAATTTAAGAGAAGTATCACTTGACATGCTATTTTACCCACAATACTGTGCATAGACATTGATTCCATTTAAAATAGTTGACAGATTGACGAAATTAGCCCATTTCCTGCCAGTGAAAGCTACTTTCATCAAGATTACGCTAAATTGTATATCAGAGAAAATAGTTAGATTACACATGCTCCAGTATCTTTTATCTCCGACAGAGGAACACAATTTACAACTAGATTTTGGCAGTCAGTCACAGAGGTCCTGGAACGTAGAAATTAGTTTGAGCACGCATTCACCCTCAGACAGATGGATAGGCGAATCACCATTCAGACTGAGGATATGCTACTGGTGTGTGTGTGCTAGACTTTGAGGTAGCCGACAGCATTTACCGCTAATTGAGTTTGTTATAACAATAGTTAATACTCACTATCCGTATGGCGCCTTTGGAGGCGTTGTATGGGAGAAATGCAGACTTCGCCAGTTGGCTGGTTTGAACAGGAGAGTCAGCGCTGATTGGGCCACATATTTTCATCAGTCAGAGGAGAAGGTAAAGCTTATCGAGAATGTCATCGACCGCACAAAGTCAGTTTGTAAATCATATGGCCATAAAGCGCACATAGACATGGAGTTTAATGTGAATGACAGGGTGTTTTTGAAAGTTTCACCCATAAAAAGGGTGATAAGGTTTGGCAAGAAAGGTAAGCTCAGGTCCAGATCGTTACTTTATCAGATTCGTCAAGAATAGGCCAAGTAGCGCATGAGTTGAACTTGCCTTTAATTAGAATCGCTCATCCAGCTTTTCCACTGATCTATGCCAAGGTGCCACAGGAGACCCATCCAGAGGTGTCCCAGTCCAGGATGTCCAAAGTTAAGGAAGAGCTGGCCTATGAAAGGTCTCCGCAGCCATCTTGTAGTGCATGCATTCGTAGATTGAGAACTAAGGATATTGCTTCTCAGTATGTATTGTGGCATAATAGGAACCGAGAGGAGAGGACTTGGGAAGTAGAGGAAGACATGAAAGTCTGATATCCTCACTTTTTTCAAGCCTAGTCAGTCAAGAGGTATGTGTTAGTATTTTTATTTATGCGGTGCCTTATAGATGTATAAATGAAATAGTCGATCAGTCTTTATGTGTCAATGCTATTAAATAGGTGGAGTAAATTCATTTGGACTTTCCTGCATTTCAGGTTTTTGAGATAGTCCATATAATACAGGGAAACTCTGCCAAAATTTTTCAATTAACAACTGAGTGTTGAGGATTTCTATAATAGAGTTTACATCTATGACTTAATGTTCATAAGGGGGAGGATGTTACACCTGATGTAAATTCCTAACATGTAGATGGCCTATTTGATGTTGGTTAAGAGCTGAATGCAATACATGCTAGAAAAGGTCTCGTGGAAAGACCAATAAGAGATCTGTCGAAACCATCGCGGAGAGCCGGTGAGCCCTCCGGCGTGGCGGCACCGGCTGCATGGAGGAGGGCTTCCGAGCTGGCGCCTGTGTCACGGAGGCCCCGTCCAAGCCCAAGTATAAAAGCTCAACATCTGTTTTAATGATAAAATTCTTATAATTTCCAGAGAAATGAGGTGGAATAGGGAAGAAACGAAGATTCTTAACAATATTCATCCGATTACATTAAACGCATCCAACTCAAATTACCTCCAGATACCGAGGTATTAAGCAAAGAAGAGCATTCCCGCAGATTTATTTCGTGAAAATTCGGCCAGCGAATCATCGTGCTACTGAGCTAAGGCAAGGGAATTGCCCAAATTAGTGTCAACATTCTTGTTTAAAGTATTTCTCCTTCGACTTTCGAAACAGCGAGTTTTCTCGACTGCTGAAGAAGGTTTGTTTGGGTTATATAATTATTAAAAGTGATATTTTCTATACAAGAATATTAATATTTAGTTTTAATTGACATATATGAATGCAGCTGGGAGAATGAGTGGTACCGACTGAGCAACGCCAGCTAGTTGTAAATCGTAATCAAGGTACGTAAAGAAGCTCCTTCGGCAGGTTAGTAATCCAGTATAGCAAATAGCGTAACTATAGAAGAAAGAAGAATTCAGAAGTCAGAATTGAGTCCAGTATGAATCAGCAAAGAATGTTTTATAATATTATGATATATTCAATGTTAGTAAAGAAAGATTATAAATATAATATTTTGACACAAAGTATAGCTCAAGATGAGAATCAGTTTAATGGAAAGAGTTCAAAACAAGAAATAAGAATACAGATAGTACTTTCAGATCGAACATGCTTGCTATATGTGATTATTGTTTGTCTCACTGCTTGTGCTATGAGGGCACCCCTAGGTTTCCCTTTGCCGCCCAAGGGTTAATAGTTGTGTCGACTCTCCCGCCAGAGGGTGAGAATACGTCACTCCAAGGAGGCATGCCGTCCGCAGTTGACCAAGATAGGATGTTATTCCCATATCAGCCGATCAGCATAACAAGATAGCTTACCTTTTCGAGCACTTGTTCTTGTAAAGGGCTTACAGCTTATGGCTATGACACAGCCATAGATACGTGAGTCCTCCTGACTTAGATACAGTTAAGAGAATAGCCCAAAGAGCCCAAGCTGCATACCTGAATGTGCATATGCCCATAGTTACAGGTGAGGAGGATTTACTTGATGGTTTTGACCTCTGCAAGTGGCATACGTATTGTGTGTTGGTTGGCACCTTCCTTTTCTTGACTTATGGGGTCGTAGTCCTTGTATGTTATATATGTATATACATGATATCTATTAGCTGATCGACAACAGCTTTCGCCATGAGACATACGCTTCCACCTTACCTACAATACAGATGTTTATTTGCATTCCACCCGCCCAAGACAAGCCAGACACTTTCTAAATGCTCAGAACTTTAGTTTTGCCGCTATATCTCGGCCATGTTCAGTTTTCACTCGGTACCAGTGGTACGACGCCCGCTTTCTGTGGGCGCCAGCCATTTGCCTTACAGGTACCTATGGACAAGGAGCTGATCCTCGTGATCCTAGCTAGCGCAGAGTCACAGCTCCCATCCTGAGTTTCGATATTCAAAGGTTTATATCATTTTTTGTTGTATAGTAATGGGTAGGTTTGTGGCCCTGTCCCGACCATCTTATCAGTATTCTTAGAGGCTTGCACATGGTGTATATATCTCTAGGTTGGTTGTGCTGGCCGTGGGGCCGTGCGCATGTTTAGTTGTTTATGTTGGCCGGTGGGGCCCTATCCGCTAGTAGTGGTGACCTTGTCGGTCACGTGTAGCTGTTTAACATTTGTTATATTGATTTGTAAAAATAACTAGTCAGCATGGTGGCCTTGTCGGCCCGCATAGGTTCCCTTATATTAAAGAGATTCTGGTTAGCTGTTGTTGTTGCACATGTGGCTATAGGCCTACGGCCGGGCCGTGATTTACACCGCTTACAGCCCATTGATTCTGTGAATAAGAGTTAGAGCCAGCCAGGCTCCAGATGTGCTTAGGCTCAGTGGTCTAGTAGTTCAGGTACTAATAGGGCACCATATGCCAGCCATACCCCCAAGGCGGGGCGTGATGTTCCAATGTTTGCAATCTAAGAAATAATTAAAATGAAGGGAAAAACAATACATGCATTGGGTTCCTCATTCAAGAATCACTAAGTGTTTCACCCATGTGTTAATTCATCATGGTTTCCAGAACCCTAGTTATGTGTTTAGCTGCTCATGTTTGAATAATCAACTACAAAATATTGATAGATCATAATTGTAACTTTAAAAATCCGTAGAAGAAAACCAAGTAAATTAAATATAACTCAACCCTGATGAACGAAACTCCAATGTTGATTAATTCCCAATATCAAGAACAAAATTGTAAACTATATTTCTTGACCCAAGAATGATTGTTAACAACACTAGAATTCACGTGAAAGTTTGTAAAAATAATTGCATGCTAAAAATAAACCTAAAATTGTTTTTATAATTCAACAAATCTTCTCCTACCACAATTTTGATTCCAGGTCGGCAGGGTAATACAAGTAAAGACCATTGGCTCCCAATGAGTCGTAGCCACGTAAATCTTTCGTCCTCAAGAACAAGCCAAGTCGGTAATGGTTCACCTAACACCTTCATGGTCAAGTACGAGTCGCTAGGTACCTCGTGGTCTTGATTCACCAAACTTCCAAAGGCACCTGACGATTCCTACCAAAGTCCCAATGAGTAGTCTCAAATACCTGAAGACCTCGTTAGGACCTGTCGCTTTCACTCGACTTTTCTCAAAAAATTTCTTCTCTATCTTCACAATCGATTAATGACTCGCTACTAGACGACCGTGAGTCGCACTTCAATCCGCTAAGTGCACTGTTTCATTTCTTTATCTATCTTTAATTTCTCCGCAAGACTCCAAGAACGAGTTATTTCTTGGGACGACAACGTGACGTGCCTAGAAACCTTCAGTTTAAATCTTTTCTCGCCTTACTTAGCCTATTTCCCATTTTTGAACCTATTTTCCTACAATATTCAAATATAAAATGTATCATAATACATAAACATGCCTAGAATGTGCATAGTTTCTTGTTTTTAGCATCGAATGTGCCATAAAATCACAACACATCAAAATATCAAGTATGGCGTACTTAACTTAATCTTTAGAGGAAAAGGTATTGAGAAGGAAGAGGTTTGAGCTTCATCTACCTAAGCAAAGACCCCAAAGGCAAGATAATGGACATTATAAAGGCTAAGGAGCCCGTCACTTCCACAGCTCCACCTCTAATTATAGTTGATCTCTAGGCATGAGATGATAGTTGTGGTGGAGGCTCGTGAGGTTCGGCATGCTTGGAGTTATAGCTGAGGATCAGAGGCCGACCTGCCATGATGATGAGATGGCGGCTCTAGAGCTGACACCACCACAAAGAGTGGATATGCAGATGTGTAGAGGGACCCGCCCTTCAAAAGCCACTGGATGTTAATGAGGCCACGGTGCTCACCGATGGAGTGATAATCTGGACAATGATAATGATGAGTGATACCTCCACATAATCCATGAAGATTGACACATAATGATGATGAGTGATGACGATGATCAAGAGTACAACTTGATAATTATGTGTAGTAGCCCAGAAAGATTGTGTACTGAGGATGCAAAGCAAACTTAAGTGTGTGTAGAGCAAAGATTCTACGGCCTTCTTGGGATATTTGTAGTAGGGCCGTAGTACAGTTTCATTCCCATGTTAGTGCAGATCATGATTTGTTAGGCCATGTTCTATTATAGATAGTATTGATGATGGTGACTGATGACCTGGATGATGCCCAGATGTTGGATAATGGTCTGTTGAGAGTTTTTGGTTTAGTTTTTATTTTGGAGTGTGTAAATTTTCAAAGTTATTAGTGTTTCAAGTTCACCCACCCCTCGGTTTCAGGCTTCCGCTCTTTCCGAAGGAGAGACCTTTGAATCTGTGTACATTTTTCATTTCCTAGGAGTCATTGTAGTCGTAATAGTATTGACCCTTCCTTATGATAGATAGATGACAATCATCATAAGGGAATTTATCACAATGTTTCAAATTTTATTTTGTAAGGTTGGTTAGACATAGTCACTTGTGTGCTCTTTGACATTCAATTTGACGCTTAAGCTTGAGGAAATGAAGTGGTCATCTTATGAGAATTCCATGGAGAGACAAACATAGTTCTTTAACTCGACTCAATATACTTGTAGGGCTTGATGAGTATAATGTCATTCAATGTGGTTGTATGGATGTGTAGTTATAGGAAAACCGACTAGAGTCTAAATGCCATGTGAGGTGAGATTAATTGTTTAGTTTTGTACATGCTGTAGCATCTAGAACATGCCTGTATGTTGGATGGCTAGTTTAGAGAGTTAAAGGATGATTGGGCTGTTTTTGAAAGCCATGTTTCATAAGTTTGTTTTACCTTCCTAAATATTTTCTCTAGTTAACCCCTTGAGCCATAAGTCTTATTCTTTTCTTAGCGAAAAAGTAGCTTTATTTCATTTTTTATGAGACTAAAAGTGATGGTCCACCAAGGTATGAATATTAAGGGAAGGGAAAGAAGGAATATATTCAGTAAGAAAGCTTGGCGCAGAGTTAGCCGGTGCTTATTCCCCAGATACTGTCATTGCTTCTTCTCCGGGAAAAGAAGAAAGTAGGAAGGAGGCCTTACAAAATGAGCTATTGTTTGCTCGCTGCTAGGAAATGAAAGAAAGAGCGATAAGAGCAGTAAATTCTTAGTAATTCTATAAGAAGAGGCTTGGCAACAAGTAGTGGAAAAGGGCATGAAAGAAAAGAAAAAAGGGTGAGTAGCGAAGGGTGAACAACGAAGGAAAAGAGTGGTGGACTGAAAGATGAAAAAAATGTCTTAAAAAGTGATTAGGGATTGGTAGTCACTATAAAAGAAAAATCCATTCCTTTACCCGGCTCTTTATCGAACATTACAATCAAGAAAGTCTTTATGATCTTCATCTCTTGAATGACTAAGTAGTCTATGTGTGTACACAAACGCATGTTTATGGTATATGTATATGTATGATAAGCATCTTTTCTTAGTGAGTGTTCCTTACTTATTATGTTACATGTTTTTCATAGATAATTTGAGAGAAGACCAACACTAAAAGTGAGGGAAATAATATTCTAAGTAGGTTTACTCTATGTTGCGTGTTTGTATTTAATCATGTTGGCCCTATTTCAAAAAGTGAGTCGCTTATAGAAGTTGTGTAGTCTTGAATGTGTAAACTATGCATGTCCTTGATTTGAATTGCTATAAGTTGATGAACCACATAATTGTATCCTCTCTGTTAGTTATTTGAGTTTGAATTGATAGAGGTGCCAAGAGGTGAGAAAGTATAAGTTCATGTATGGAGTTGAGGATTGTTTGAGGACGAACAATGGTTTAAGTGTGGGTTGGTGATGTTGGGCATATTCTTATGCTCATTTGCCATGTTTTTACCCATATTGTAATCTATAAAATTTTTGAAGTCATGTTTTCATGTTTCTTGTGCGCTAATTGATCGCGGGCAAAATAACATGTCCAAGTGATACTTATAACTTAAATTAGTCTTGTTTATCTAAGTTATTTTATACATTTTCATGTAATTTTATATAAATATGAATATATGTGCTAACCAACATGATTAGTCCTTTACTAGTGGTTTCAATGATTTTGAGAACCAAATCATAAGTTGCGAAGGAAAGGAAGGGAGGCGAAGAAACGGCACCAACCGGTAAGAGTAGGCTATGGCAAGGCTGGAAGACACAAAGGGCTGTGCCACGGGCAGCCGCGGCCCAGCCGTGCCACGCCTGTGCCAGGCAAGCGCGCAGACGCAGCAACCAGCAGAGCACCAGCTGCCCAGCACTGTGCCACGACACGCCATCCGCGCTGTGGATGTGCTGATCACACGCCCCAGCAGCGCGGATGATACGCCATCGCTGCAAGGGCTGCCTAGGGGTCACCTTGGGCATTTTCCAGGTGCTTCCGCATTATCCAGTCACGGAGGCAGTTCTGCGCACTCTCAGACACGTTGTTTGTTATTCCGGGAAAATTCCCACTAATATAAATAAATAGCACACTTAAGTTCATTTTTACATATTCACTTGGTGGAGCAAGAACGGGTTATGCAGTTGAGGGGACGAAAATATTAGGTTTCTCTCTATTCCTTTCTCCTTTCTTTCAATTGTTTGTATGATTTACACTCATTTAACGATGTTTAATCAACAAATGAGTGGCTAATTTCACTTCTTGCTGAGGTTAGGAACAACTGTATTGAAATGTGATTGTTGATCATTTGGTTTTTTCATCTTTTCTTCCATGGTTGTTCTATTAATTCTGTTCTTACTGCATTAATGTTTCACAATGTTGATGTAAATCTATAAAGTCCGGTTTCACTCGAGAGAGCACGAAATTGGAAAGTTGTGAATTAATAGGATATGATCTTTTCTTTGTTTGGGAAAATTGAGAATTGATTTACCTTCAGGATAGAAATATACCTGAAAGTCGTATTATCAATTGTGGAATCGGTTTTGTATGGCTAGAACATGAATTGCTTCTACTACAGAAATGTAGGTGGAAGGATTATGATTCTGGGTTGGGTTAAATACTTAGAGTTGTAACTATAGGCATAAGTTCCGACTAGCAACCAGAGAAAAGATTAACCAACTCGTATCGATAATTAATTTCTGTACATCTTCTGCTCTAGCCTCAGCACACTCACATTCATAGTTCAGACTCACTTGTATATTCATTTTAGACTTAGTATAAAATTAAAACCATAAATATAAAACTTTTCTTTAACATTGTTGTCTGCATTTTTAGAGTTACAGTAAAGTGACACTTGAGTAGATTTGGCCCGTAGTCCAGTCCCTGGGATCGATACTTGGCTTACTTGAGCCACTTACTACTTGTTCGACCACGTGCACTTGCGTGTAGTCATCCGCTTGCACTGTAAGTTTTTGGCGCCATTGCCTGGACCTGCAATTGGCAAATTTTTTTTTTTAAGTGTTAGTTTATTATTTCTATATAAGTGCTGACAATGCGGTCTTGATTTTCTTTTTTCAATCTTTGATTTTTTTTTCGGATACCCTTCTTGACATGACATCGTGGAACACAAATGGTTTAAATGGTGAATACTCATATTTTGACGAATCTTTCGAATTTCGAGGACACCACTTGTGGCAACACTGCAACACATGTAACATATGGTGGTCATAGCGCCATTCGATAGTTGTCCGAATGCATACTCCTTCCTCGAGCCCCACTTTCATGATCCTTCTGTTGTTTTTGATTAATATAGGCATGTTGAAAATGAGGACTTGGGACGCCAAGCTCGAGTAGAAGACATGTTTAAACAACTCCTTGAGCAATCAGAGGCAATGAAGGAGGCAATGGCAACATTGAAAGTCAGAAGAGGAGAATGTAGAGGCTCTAAAAGGATGAGCGTTAAATTCACGAGATGGTTGCTGAGGTCAAGCTAGATAAATTGCGTGTAATAGTTATAGGCGATATTCAAGAGGAATTACAAAGAGGAAGACAAGGGTGAATTTACAGATGAAGCCCGACATTTAGAACTCTTGAGTGGGTCCCCGTGATGAGCTTATACTAGTAGAAAATCTGTTCAGGGGAGAAGAGATAGAGTATACCCCATTTGACACTACTCGGAGAGATAGATGCTGATGCGGAGAAGAGGTATACAAGTAATAAGGAGGTTAATCACAGCTATAGCCAGAATCAAGGTGCATTGGACCCCACCAAGCATTTTTCTACCTTGAGTTTGATTGACGACATAGAAATAGTGTCTGCTGATAGAGAAATGTCGAGAGGAGGACCAAGCCCCATATATTCGGAAATTTGTTGATTCCAATAGAAAATGACTTCATTTCATTTAAGGGCCAATAAACGTCAAAGGTGAAATCTACTGCTTGGTCCCGATGAATTTTTCACCACCACCCCTAGAACATAAAAGGAAATTAGAAGAAATTAGAGATTCATATCCTCAAGAAGGAGGAAAAAGTGGTGAAACTTATTACTGCCAGCCGCGACGTAAAATTCAGGCGCTGCTTGGGAGGCAACCTAAGGGTACCACGGGTACCATTTAATTTCTTGCATTCTTATTGATTTTATTTATTTTCTCATCTTTTGTTGTTTTGATGGAAAGGGTTAACAGATGGAGGGGAAGTCTGAGTACCCTTGGAGGAGGAAGCTATCAAGCATGGAAGAGAAAAGTGTGGGGGTCGAACACCCACCTGGGTAAAGTTGAAGAAAACCATGTTGTTCGCTAGGCCTAAAGGCCTCGTGTGGGAGTATCTCTCACCCTCTTTAAATGTTAATTTGATGCTATGAGGATCTAGCAGCTGATTTAAGTATGGGGTGAGGGAAATATCAAGGGAACTTTCAAAAATTTTCAAAAATTTTCTGTGCTTAACAAATCGTTTGGTGAATGTAATGCTTGTGAGAATTATGAGAAATTTGAAAATTGTGAGTCAAGCATGACTTCATCACCCGCTGGTTCTTCTCTTTTTCTTTTCGGTCTCTTTTCCGACTGGGGTCTTTGAACTGAAGAATAAAAAATTTTTTCCTTGTCTATATATAATGCTTGTAGTCCTAGTTAGGGACTTTTCCGACGATGGATGGATGACGATCGTCTTGAGGGAAATTAGTCAATAGGCTCTTGCAGTCTTGAACCCTCGTAGCCACTGACGGCTTGATGTTCTTGTTGTGTGCTATGCATGATTGTAAGAGACAAGTGTAGTTAGTTTTGAAGCATGCAGGAAGTGTATAACTGTGTGTGAGACACTTAGGCTCTTGAATTTGACTCATGGTGATTGAAGCTTAATTTTGACCTCTTGTGATTAGCTGAGTTAAGAGTCTGCTGAATGTGTCTTAATTTGAGCATGTTCCATGAGTGTAAGGTTTTCGAATATTCCGTGCTAGTGTGGAATGTAGAACTTGCCTGGTGTATATAAAACGAAATGAAGGATGTGAATTGTAGGAGATGATTTAGGCATTTCTTGAATGAACCCAAATGTTATCCTCATTTTACCTACCTGAAAAAAATTAATCCTAGTTAGCCCTTGAGCCTTGCCTATTCTTTGATAGCTGCAACATAAACTTAATTCCTTTTATTTCATTAGCCTTGAATTTGATCCAAAGCTCCTAAGCGCTTAAAGAAGAGAAATCTGAAAGAGTGAAGGAGGAGAAAATGAAAAGGAAAGGAAAAGTGGAAGTTGTAAAAGTTGAGAAAGGTCAAAGGTGCAATTTGTGTGAAAATGGTTGATTATTAGGTATGAGTAAGAAAACAAATGAATGAAAATTATTTATAAAACTCCTTACTAATAAAACTAAAAGTGCCTAAAAGAAATGGGGGAACAAAGAGGAAAAAGAAAACTACCAAGGATAAAAAGGTGAAGGAAGGAAGGAAGTTCGCAATGAGGGCGTGATGTATTAAAAGCGTTTAGGGAGATAGTCACTTATTATCGACTCATAATAGTACCTTACCCATCACCGAGTTACATTACAACCTAAAAAGTCCTACTTGATCTTACATTCGTACATCCTCAAATTAGTGGAGTAAAACACCAAGGGCAAGCTTATGGGTCATGACATGATGCCTGTGAATTCCTTTGTGAGAGGAGTGCACTTATTCATGTACTCCACACAGTTGTGATGTAAAAAAATTGTTTTTGCGTGTGAAATTGGGTAACTCTCTTTCCGTGAGGGCACATGTTTAATGAAGATATAATTCATGTGGATCTCTTAATCAGTTGATTTGCAAGAGTTTGCTAAGATTGAGAAGTCGATTCTTGAGTGTTGGCAGTCTTAACATAGTTGTATTTCATTTCATTGATCAAATCGCGCATGCTTTATTTTTAGCTTGTTATCTTAAATAATCATCATAGCCGTAACTGGAATTATCTTGCTAAATTAGTTAAGTGTGTGAGTCTGTCATTTACATGAGATGTAAAAGGGTTGTTCGGAGGACTAACAAGATTAAGTGTGTAGGTGATCGTGGGCAAAATAGCACTTCAAGTGATACTTTTTATAACATAAATTAGTCTTGTTTATCTAAGTTATTTTATACATTTTCATGTAATTTATATATAAATGTGAATATATGTGCTAACCAACATGATTAGTCCTTGTTTTGTAGGTCTCAATGATTTTGAGGGAACTAAATCATGTTGGTGAAGGAAAGAAGGGAGGCGGAAGCAACGGGCGAAAGTCATGGCAAGAGTAGGCCATGGCAAGGCTGGTCGCGCCAGGTAGCGTGTGCCACGCTGTGCGTGTGCCGCGCCCAGCGCCGTGCCACGCCTATGCCAGGCAGAGGCAGACGCCGCAAGCAGGCAGAGCACCAGCCGTAGCGCCGTGCCACGGCACGCCATCCGCGCAACAGTGGATGTGCCATCGGGCACGCTAATGCAGTGGCAAGGGCTGCCTAGGGTCAATTCTTGGGCAATTTCCAGAAAGCTCAAGGGTTTGGTCCGTGTCATTGAGGTGCAGTTCTCCGCGTTGCACTCGTGACACGTTGCTTGTTATTCCGGGAAAAAATTACCACTAATATAAATAGTACTAATTTAGGTTCATTTTTACACACTCACTTGGTGGAAGCAAGAATGTGGGTTACAAAGGGCTGAGGGAAGAAAATCTTAGGGTTTCTCTCTATCTCTTCTTCTTTCAACTGTTTGTATGATTTACACTCATTTAACGATGTTTAATCAACAAATGAGTGGCTAATTTCACATCTTGCTGAGGTTAGGAACAACTGTATTGAAATGTGGATTATGATCATTCTTGGTTTTTCATCTTTCTTCCATGGTTGTCTGATACCTTTGTTCTAACTGCATTAATGTCTGGCCAATGTTGATGTAAATCTAAAAATTCCGGTTTCACTCGAGAGAGCACGAAATTGGAAAGTTGTGAATTAATAGGATATGATCTGTTCTTTGTTTGGGAAAATTGAGAATTGATTTACCGTAGATAGAAATATACCGAAAGTTTATTAGCTCAATTGTGGAATCGGTTTTTTGTATGGCTGTGAACATGAATTGCTTCTTATCACAGAAATGTAGGTGGAAGGTTCATGATTCTTGTTAAATACGAGAGTTGTAATCCATAGGCATAAGTTCCGACTAGCAACTCCGAGAAAAGATTAACCAACTCAGATTGACAATTAATTTTTGCATATCTGTTTCTACCTCAGCATGCTCACATTCATAGTTCCAGACCACTTGTATATTCAATTTTAGACTTAGTATAAAATTAAATAACAAAATATAAAAACTTTTCTTTTACATTGTTGTCCGCATTTTTAGAGTTGGCTAAAGAATTGACACTTGAGTAGATTTGCCCCGTAGTCCAAATTCTGTGGGATCGATACTGGCTTACTTGAGCCACTTACTACTTGTTCGACCACGTGCACTTGCGTGTAGTCATCCAGACAGCTGAACACTAATGAATGTTTCTAACTTTTAAGCCGGAAACTAAGGAAAAAGGACCAAAATGACCCCAAGGTGTAAAGGAGAAGAGATCGCGAAAGTTGACCTGGGGCTATGGCTGGCATGGCGCACCCAACACTTGTTTTTTAGAGTAAAATACACCAAAGTTGTTGTTATAGATGGCCTCTTATCTCGGGAGATGAGAATTTGACTAACACCTTGTCGATATGGATGGTGTGGAGCCCTAGAAGCACTATAAACATAAGTAATTTTCCTAACATTCTGGGCTATGGATGAAGTGGGCCGCCAGAATGGTCCTAAAGCTTAGAAATCTAATTAACACTCTGGTGCTATGGATATAGTGGGGCTCTAGAGGTGTTAGAAGTTGAAATTTGGCTAAGTCCTTGGTGCTATGGTGGGAGTGGGGCACCTGAGCCATTCTTCGAAGAAATTTGACCTCAAATCCTTGGGGCTATTAATGTTGGGTGCATATTCTCATGCCCATTTGCCATATTTTCACCCATATTTACCGTGTTTTGAGTTCAAAATCCATATGATATGTATGAATTAATATTTTCGTGTGTCTTTTTGGAGGTAAATGAATATTTCTAGATTTGAGCCAGAAACCTGGAAAAAGAACACAAAAATGACTCAAGGTGTTAAGAAGAACTTATTTCGAATGTCGGTGTGCTTATAGCTGGCGTGACGCTACCAACACTTGTGCTTCCAAAGAATAATGCACCAAAGGCCATTCTATGGATGGCATAACAAAGCTAGAGTTTGAGACATGCTTACTAACACCAGAGACATGCTTAAAAACAAAGCACCCTAGACTCAGTGGAAAATTTTCAACACTAAAAGACATGAGAGTGGGATTCCAGAAGGGTCTTGAAGCTCAAAATTTTACTAACACCTGGTGCTACAAAGGAGAGTGAGGCGCCAGAGGTTTTAGAAGTGTTGAAATTTGGTTAAGTCCTTGCCGTAATGGTAAGAGGGCGCTAGAAGCTAATCTTCTGAGGAAATTTGACTAACTATATGGTGCTATACATAGGGTAAAAAGCATCAGACCTTGCTGAATGAGATTTTTCTAATTTCTAAGCCAAATACAGGGAAAAAATATCATTTGAAGGCTCACCTATATTTATAACATCTAGGGCATTTGTAGCATATCAATTATCTTATTGTTTATTATTTTGAAGGTTGTAAATGCATCTTTTGGAGGGGAGAAAAGTTCTACTTATGTTTCATTCTTTCTTGTTTGACTAAGTGAATGACATGATTTCTTATGTTTTTGTACTTGTCTATGATTGGCTAAATGCCAATTCTTGGGTTTTGGCCAGCGGGCTGATAGTTGAGGGTTTGAAATGTTGGTTGTTTGTTTTGATTCATTCGTAAATGTTGTTTATATTACTTGTTGTAATTGCTTATCTACTATCCTGATCAAGTTGTGAGTACATTTGTTAGCTTTTGGTTGAAGTTGTGAAAGGGAGAGTGGAAAGAAATGAGATAGTAACTCACAACTAGCTACCTTTAGGAGGAATCTATCTTGCATAATCATGTCTTAAGAACAGAAAGATCCAATTCCTCAATTTCCATTATCATTTGAAGTACAAAAAGTCTGTACAATCTTAGTTAATTATATTTTAAAGTTTTAGTATTTTAATTCTTCAAACCATTCATCTATTTATCTATTTTGTTAGAATAGCATAAATAAGTAATAACCTTATAGTGATTGAACTAACAAGTCTCTAAGGGATAGATAATCGGGACTTCTAGTTCTATATTAAGTGACGACCATGCGTCATGACAATAATACACTGTGCCATTATCGAGGACTTAAATATTGATTAATTTAAAATTAATTTTAAGAACAAGTAATGGTTCAAATTTGGGGATTTGATGAATTGGTAATTGTGATTTTATGAATTTATGATTTTGATTTTTTTAACATGACATCTTGAAATATAAATGGTTGAATGATGGGTATTTATATTTTAGTGATGCATGTGTCTAAATTATGGAGGACCCTATTGTGGAAACACTATAATACTTAGGTGTATGTGGTGGCTTATATGGCCACTGAGCAAATTGCCCAAATTATTATTTCCTTCCTCAAGCCCCTACATGATCCTCCTGATGTTTTTGGTGTTTACAAGATTAATGAAGAAGAGGAACATCATGCTCAAATAAGTAATATGGAAAACTGATCATGGAGCATATGAAAGTAATGAGGAGCGACTTAATAAATAGGAGGAGCCTTTTAAAAGGATAAGTCCAAGCCAATGTGAGATAATGGATGAGGCTACAACTTGTAATGATTTGCAGTTCATGGTCTTAGCCAATACTCAAGAGGAAACTCTCATGTGGAAGGAGAATAGAGGTCAGACAAGAGATAGGCTAGTTTGGTTTAAGTATCCTTTACCTAAAGGGTCTTTTGAATGAAAAAGTTGAGGCGTTTGAGGGCCAACTCAAATGTATTGTGGATACTAGCCAATGCATGGAACTAGAAGAGAAATCCTAACCATTAGATTATTCATTGTTGGTTTATGTCGATATTGAGGAAGTGGATAAAAGTGAGGATTTCAAGCATAATGCAATCTTGGAGTTAGTGCGTATTGTTCCTCATTCTAAACACTTTTCTATTACTGTGTTTGGTGGGAAACCTAGAAATAGATCCTCCCAAGTCTATGGAGAGATGTGTAGATGAGGTACAATGCCTCATATCCTAAACTTTATTCCAAAGAGATACAATGACATCCCTCACCTAAGGGAAAGAAGTACAAGATGCAACATCTATTACTTAGTCCCTTCATGTTTACACCACCGCCCTTTTGAGCATAAAGCAAAAATTGGAAAAGAAATTTGGGGTGAAATTCATAAGCTAAAAGTGGAAGAAAATATGGTGAACATTGATGACGTCATGTCGCGACATTAAATTAGGTGTTTGTTGAGAGGCAACCAATTTGTAATAGTGTAGTTTTTCTTGTTTTTGTATATGTCATTTTTAGTTGTTTTTTCTTTGCAACAGTATGGAGTTTGAGTATCTAGAAGCAAGTAAGGAGTTTTGTTGATCTTAAATGGGGGTCATGACCGTAAATCTAGGAATCGACTGCTAACTAGGCCCTAGAGGTCCATAGGAAGTAATTTTCACTTAATCTATCTTTAATTTTAGTTGCTTTGAGGACAGAGCAAGACATTAAATTTGGGGTGAGGGCATGTCTCCTTGAATTTTTAGGTTGAGGGTGAGTATTCCATCAAGTATTGTTTGAAAATTTTAAAATTTGTGCTATCTCACCCACCCTTTGGTTTCCTCTTATGGCCTGATTCTTTTCGAAGGGGACACCTTCTGAACTGGGTAAATTTTTTATTTTTTTTGAAGTCGTTGTCATTGAAGAGTATTTACCCTTCCGTATGATAGATGGATATCTATCATCTTAAGGCAATTTAGTCACGTTGTTTTTTTATTTTGTTGGAGTCGGACATGAATCAGTTGTGTGCTCTATGACATTCCATTTAGATGTTAATCTAGATATAGAACAATGAAGTGGTTTGATTCTAAGTGAGAACTCCATGAGATATGCATAAAGTTCATTAATTCGACTCACTATACATTTGTAGGGATTAATAATGAAAAACATTATTTATTGTGATTGTATGAATACGTAGCTATAGGAAATCGACTAGAGTCTTAATGCCATGTGAGGGGAGATTAATTGCTTTATTTTGTGCATATTGTAGCATCTAGAACTTTCTTTGTGTATGTTTTGATAGCTACTTGTGTACAGAGTTAAGAGATGGTCAAGCTTCATTTCTTTTGACAAAGCCATGTTTCCCATGTTTGTTTCTATTTACCTGAACATTTTCCCTAGTTAACCCTTGGAGCCTTGAAGCCATTTTTCATAGCCACAAAAGTAGCTTACTCCCTTTTTTTGTGAGACCTCCACAATTGTTGATCCAAAGTAGTCATAGGCACTTTGAGACTTGAAATTAAAGGTCCATGGAAGCATGAATGATAAGTGAAAGAAAAGTAAAAAAATATGTGTGGAAGAGAGAAAATAGGAAGAAGGGAAAAAGTCTTTTACAAATGTGTTGTTTGCATACCGTTAGACAATCAAAGAAAGAGCTTTAAGAGTGAAAATTCTATTGATTCTATAATAAAAGGCTAGTAATCAATTAATGAATAAAGGGGAAATGAAAAGAAAGGAAAAGGGTGAGTAAAGTGAAGGATGAACAACAAGGAAATAAGTTGCATTAAATAAAAGAAAAAATGTCTTAAAAGTTCTTAGGATTGGTAGTCACTATAAAAGAAAAACTCATTTCTACCCTTCTCTTAGCCGATATTACAATAAAGAAAAGTCCTTATGATCTTAATCTCTTGAAATGACTATGTAGTCTAAGTGTACATGAAGGGAAAACTTATGGTATGTTATGTATGTATGATACATGTTTTCTGAGTGTGAGTGTGCCTTACTTATTATGTTCCATGCTTTTAATTGATAACTTGAGAGAAGAACAATTAAAAGTGAGGGGCATAAGAAGTCTAAGTCGGGAAGAGACATTATATGTTGCATGTTTATATTTAATCATGTAGGCCCTATTTTTAAAAGTGAGGTTATAGTTGTGTAGTCTTGAATATGATAACCACAGGTGCTTAATGTGCATTGCTATAAGTTGATGAACCACTTAATCATATGCTCTCTTCTAGCTAGTTTGAGTGTGAGTTGATAGAGATGATAAATATTGAGAAACTATGAGTTTGTGTATGGAGTCGAGGATTGTCTGAGGTCAAAACAATGGTTTAAGTGTGTGGTGGTGATGTTGGGCATATACTTATTTCCATTTGCCATGTTTTTACCCATATTTAGCCTTGTTTTGAGTTCATAATATATATGAAATGTATGAATTCATGTTTACATGCATCTTGTCAGCTAATCAATGTCTCTAGATGTTTGATATAAATAAAGAAAAAGATCCAAAAATGACTCGAAGTGTGGAGAAGAAGAGCATGAAAGTCGGCCTAGGGATATGGTTGGCGTGGAGTGCCCAACACTTGTGCTTCAGAGAAAAATACAACAAAGTTAGCTCGATGGATTGCTTAGGGTGTCAGGTACCTCAGCTCTGGAGACGAGAATGTAACTAACACCTTGGCGAGATGGATGGTATGGAGCCCCAGGAAGGTGTGGAGCCCCTGAAGCATTCCATACTTAGGAAATTTTCCCAAAATTCTAGTTTGCAGTGAGTGGCTCTAAAAGGGTCTTGAAGCTCACAAATTTGACCAATACTATAGTGTTATGGTGAGAGTTGGCGCCAGAGGTGTTAGCGCAGAAATTTGGCTAAGTCCTTGGTGCTATGGATGTAGAGTAATTGCGCCACAAGCTATTCTCTAGGAGGAAATTTCAATACCTGGGTACTATACATGGGCGGCGCGCTTAGACCTTCTAGATGAGATTTTGCTGATTTTAAATCCAAATACTTGAGGGCAAAATTGTCATTTGAAGGCTCAGTGATATATATGACATCTAAGGAATTTGTAGCATATCGATTATCATATCGTTCATTATTTTGAAGGTTGTAAATGAAACTTTTTTGGAGGAGAGACAAGTTCGACTTAGGTTTCTTCTTTGGTTTCTTGTTTTACTAAGAATGATGATGATTCCTATGTTTTTTCTCTTGTCTATGAGTGTCTAAGCGCCCAATCTAAGGTTTCCGGCTTACAGTTGATTGTTGAAGTTTGAAAGATTGTTGATTGTTAGTTTTGCCCTTTCATACACGTTGTTTAGATTTACTTTATTTTATTTGCTTATTCACTAACCTGATCAACTTGTGAGTAAATCTGTTGGCTTTTTGTTGAAGTTGGGAAAGGGAACAAAAAGGGTTAAAGTAATTATAGAACAGGAATTCGAAGATCCTATGCCCATTGATTGGAGGTTAGAAGTTATTATTTAGTGATAGGGATATACCCTTCAAATCCCCTTCTTTAGTTGAAATACATGTAGGTAGAACCACTATTTCGTGTTTCCAGACCATATAGAGATATAAGCGTTATGGTTCATGAGATACTTCTTGCATGGACAGAGCGGCAAGAAATGGTATAGTAACTTGCAACTAGCAACCTTAGAAGGAATCAACGGCATAATCACGCCTTGAGAACTCAACCCGATAGAAAGTGCCAATTTCATAGATTTTCATCATCATTTGATGTATAAACAAGTCTACAACAATCTGTAGTTAATTTTACATTTTGAAGTTTTAATAGTTTAATTCTTCAAACCATTCTCTATTTTATTTGTTTTGTTAGAAGAGCAAAAAGCAATAACTTTATACTTATTGGTCTGAAAAGTCTCTAAGGGATCAATAATCGGGACTTCTAGTCCTGTATTACTTGATGACCACGTGCCCTTGCATCTGCTTGGGAGATAGCAGCTATGGATGGGCCGGCATGCTAGACATTTCATAGACGTATTATTGATGATTTTAAAGCTAAATACTTGATGACAAATGCATCGTCTGAAGACTCACCTTTATATACTACTTATAGGGCATTTTTAGCGCATCAGACTTCTTTCTGTTTGATTGTAAAAGGTTGTAAATGTAGCTTTTTGATGAGAATATAGTTCTACTTAGGTTTCTTCTTTTCTTTATTGTTTTACCGAGAATGATCATGTTATCTTTGTTTTTCATCTTAGCCTATGAGTGGCCAAATGTCCCTTCTAGGATTTTGGCCACAGTTGATGGTTGAAGTTGGATATACTGATTAATGTTAGTTTAATTCTTCATTAAAGGCGGTTTAATATTTATTTTTTAATTACTTATTCACTAGACTAATCACTCGTGAGTAAATCGTTGGCTTTTGGTTAAACTTGGGAAACGAAACCGAAAGGCTTAAAAGTAAATATAAAATAGGAATTCGAAGATCCTTTGGCCCACTGGTTGAAGGTTGTAGTTTTGCTGAGGATAGGAATATACCCTTCAACCCTATTTAGTTTAAATAAAAGTAGACATAACCTTCGTTTCATGTTTTTCCCACACCATAGGATATAGGCGTTAGGTTCTTGGAATAGTTCTGGAGTGCTCGAGAGAGTGGCAAGAAATGGGATAGTAACTTGCAACTGGAAACCATAGGAGGAATCAATCTAGCCTAATTATTTCTTGAGAACTCAACCCGATATGGAAGTGCCAATTCCCTGATTTTTATTATCATTGAAGTAATAAGCAAGTTTTCAAAAATCTTAGTTCTTTAGTTAATATTATATTTTAAGTTAGTTGTTTAATTCTTCAAACTAATTCTCCATTTTATCTGTTTTATTAGAATAGAGAAATAAATAGTTAACCTTAAACGATTAATTTGACATGTCTATGAGGGATCAATAATTGGGACTTCCCATCCTATATTACTTGACGACCACGTGCATTTGTGTGCACTAAGGAGACATCACTAAATATGTGAACATTATTCATGATTTCAAAGTACAATTATGATAATCAATGTGTATTTATGTTTTTTCCAAAGGTGATTCCCAACTTGAGAACATATTTTAATACATTGATGAATATTGGGTAATACATCATTATCTGAGATGAGAGGCTCATGTCCAACAGGGGAATATCTGATCTAGCGTTTGGTAAAAAGAACCGTGTTATGCCCCACCTTGGGAGGCATGACCGCTACTTAATGCCACACTCGATCTTGGCTGACTTACTGGGCATATGCACCTTGGCCTACCAGTGACTCAAAATCAAGAAAGAACAACTACTATACCTCGGCTGTAAACACAGCCTCGGGGCCGAAAAGGCCACATAACACCTATGAAAAAAATAGCTAACCAGCCCAACATAACCATAAAAGGATCCATATGCCACCAACAAAACCACCATGTTGTCTAGTTATAATGGAATGAAAACAGGCAATCATATTCAAACTATGAGCCGGCAAGGCTGCTAACTTAAAGCTATACTCAGGCCCGCATGGCCAACATACAGCCGAGCTGATAGGCCCCACATGGACAACTAACTAATGATTGTAGTCGGCAACTTCTAAGGATGAAAATATTGGTCTGAACAGTTCCGGCCTAACCAAATACTATACAATAAAAGACAGACAAACCTCACACCTGGCAATCCGGAATGAAAGGAGCTGACACCTCTCGCTGACTCGAAAGCTACTAGTAGGTCCTAAAACCTATCCGTCTAAACCTTCAAGCAAGTATGCAAGACCCCATGTGTGGGTGTCAAGACAATATGTACCAAATATGTAAGGCATAATAAAAGCTTTATAGAAGCTGATAAAGGAGTGAAAGTAATTAGCAAGAAGGGCAGAAGTTAATCTATATGCTTTAAAACCATAACCTACACCTAGTAAATCACTACACAAGTAAGAACCGAAATTGCACGACTATACATTTAGAAGTCAGAGCCGCAAACAAGTATACAAACAAGAATCTAACCTAGTGCCCATAAGCTTGGAAGGTACAATCATCACAGAGATAACCTGCATGGGCCCCATGTCCCGTCAAGCGCCAATCAGCCCATATATACCCTATTGGTACCCTTTGAATTGTCACTTAATTCGAACATAGGCTCGGATCAAGACATTGGAGCAAAGAACCCAAAGAGGCTCCAAGTTAACCCATGGAATGAACATGATATCTAAAATCAACATAATAAAGCGTAAGTCTAACATGTATAATAAAGCGGAAGTCTTAGAATATAACAACATCTGATTACATAACACAAGGCTGAAACAAAATACATGCTATGTCTGAAAAGCCTCTACTACCGACGAGCTGGATCTGGACAAGACCCCAACTAACTCACTAAGTCTGAAACTGGCAAATACTAAATACAACTGATAAAGGGCCCTCGGTAGATGATGGCTCACTAATTGGGACTGGAAGATGCTACCACTAAGAGTCTGGCTAATGGCGGGATAGAGCCTCAATTTGAGCTCAGACGTATACGGTTAGTAATGTGAAATGTATCGAGTATGTAAGGTAAGTACAACACAAAAATAAGTAAATCTGTGATCATGCATAACATAAAACATTTCATCATAAGAATCTAACAGTAGGGCTTGCATGCCATTATCTGAAAACACATCCAAAGTAATTGAATATCCTAACCGAATGGAATGATCCAAAGTTGAAAACTGGAGCACAAATAAACCGAACATTGGGTCAAACCTACTAAAAACATAATAACATGACTAATGCACATGCATAACTGAGATCATGAGGAACAATGGGAGACTTTTCATATAACTGACATTTGCCAGATAGCTTACGTGGTCTCGACCCATTACACTCAAGTGGGCAGCGCCGGCTGTCAAAGCTTTCCAACTCAAGGACGCTACCATGGTATTGGATATAAAGTGAAGGCCTCGTGGGGGAAGGGGAAGCTCACTAGAGGTCACAAATAATCTGAGCATACCGACATTGGCGCGAAGTTCTGAGGCATAGGTTGACTAACCTTAACCTATTCTATGCTAGACACTACTTATAAAACATCCTAATGATCCTCATCATTTATCAATGAAGCTGACCATCTTCAGTGATGAAGCTGACTCATAACATATATGCACAAATCTGAAATCATAACATGAGGAGCCTTGGGCTCAAACCATACCACAAGCTGTAAAATAGTGAGAGTCTAGACTCCAAATTTCATGTGGTAGTTAATAGCATGAAATTTAGATAAATCATGAAACATACTTGATCATATGGGCTTTCTTCCCAAAACATGCTTGGACACATAGACTTGATCATTTGAAACATGGACATGGACATGATAATCTGAAATCATACTTTCATAATCTTCTCATCATGCTTGAATACATATATCATAGATATCAACTTTTGTGAACGTTCATAGATGGGCATCATATATTATAAAACTTGAAAACATAATATATAATTGAAAATATTTAAAATATACCCATTAATCATAATTCAACATCAGAAACATGCATAATTATACCCATGATTGATACATAGATAATTCACATTTGGTTAAAACCCTATAGATGCATCACCTAGAATTTCATGAAATTGAACAGGGATTGGGCATGGGTGTGGATGATTACACCCATTCATAACCCTACATACTTGGAGAATTCTAGTTATATAACCCTCTTGATTGCCCAATCAAAATTTTGGGGAATAACTTAATGAATCTAAGCTTGATCACCCCTAGGAGCATATAAACATGCATGCATGGATGGAAGAGAATAGGCTTAGAATGAATTTACCCTTTAAAATACAATCTTCTAAGTTTAAAATGACGTAGTATAGGCCTTAAGAACTTAGGAAATTATGGAAAAACCCCTAATAAATTATGAAAAAATACTCACCGTAGGGCCCAACGAGGGATCAATGATTCGCCCGTACCACGACTTGTGCCCTGCTTCTCGTTGCCAGGACTGGAATTTCATCATCACTAGTCACCAAAAGGGACACCCTGACTCGTGGTTTACCTTAATGACTTATGGTGACCATGTCATGGTCTGCACCGGTCCAAACATCTAACCTCCAAATCACCCTAACCAACACGACATAAAGAATCGTGGTGCCGACCACGACTCATGGTCACACCCATGGTAACCCTGAATCCTAAAATTCTACCAAGTCTTCCCTCCTTCCCACGACTCACCTAATGAATTCTGGTGCACCTCACGGGTCATTGGACGACCTGTCCTGTGACTTGGAGTAGAAAATCCTATTTTCTCCATTTTAACCTTTCGTGTCCGATCCTAGGATAATGAGGTATTACATTATCTCCTTTGGGAGAATTCATCCTTGAATGTATAAAATCATACTAAAAACTGAGAAATGCAATAATCATACTCAAATATTGAATATTTCAAATTAAAAACCTACTGAGTGACTCACTCCTGACCGAATTACACACTAAACTGGATTCCTAGATCATACATGCATACATTTACTTGAAAGAAAGTGGAGGACATGAACTGAACATGAAACTGAATAGAGTACTAGGAGGAAACTGATACCTTAAGTTGGAACTAAGCCAAAAGGGAATAGGATGCGGTATCTAGCCATCATATCTCGCTGGCTTTCAATGCAGCTCCCTGACATGCTGATTCTTCCACAAAACTTTTACTGAAGCCACTTCCTTGTTTCTTAGCTTTCGAACCTAATGATCCAGTAATTTCCACCGGAACATCGTCAAAACTAAGGCTATCTTCACACTCACACCGTCAACTAGACAATCAAAGCTGGATCACCCAAGTATTTCTTTAAAGTACGCATGAAACACCAGATGTCTTAGTTAATCTGAGGCAACTCCAAACTCATATGCTACCTTGCCAATACGTTTCACAATCTAGTATGGACCAACATAACGGGAACTGAGTTTTCCTTTCTTTCGAACCCTTCATCACTCCTTCTATGGGTGATACCTTCAAAACACTCTAATCATCAACTTCAAACTCCAACCCTTCTCCTCGCATCTGCATAGGACTTTGGCGACTCTGAGCTTGCTTTTCAACCCTTTCCTTTATAAGATGAACTTTCTCCATAGCCCTCATGGACTACATCGTCCTCTACCATCACAGCTTCACCGATCAAACCAACCAATAGAGATTCATGATTCACCAAGAGAGCCTCAACCTGGAGCCATCTGAATGTTAGAACAGAAGTTGTTGTTATATGAAACTCAATGAGAGGCTAATGATCATCCTAACTACCCCTGAAACTACAAAACATGCTCAACATATCCTCAGGAGTCTAAATGGTCCGCTCGACCCGACTGATTCATTTATGTGAAAGGCAAATTAAGCTTTACTTGAGTATCGAAATTCCTTCTGAAAACGATGTCCAAAACTAGGAGGTAAACTGAGTAATTCTATCTATTATGATGGACAAGGGCACTCCATGCAACTTAACTAACCTCTTGAATGTATAACTTAGCATAATCATCTCATGAATCGGTAGTTTCACCAAGAGAAATGAGCGCTTTTAGTCAACCTGTCCACAACCACCCAAATAGGGTCATACAGGCGGGTACGAGGCAACCCTGTAATGAAGTCCATATTGATTTCCTCCCACTTCCAAGTAAGGATACTAATGTCTTGAAGCACACCCCAGGTCTTTGATGTTCCACTTTCACCTCGTTGACAATTCTGCACACTTAGCCATAAATTATGCCATGTCCTCTTCATGCCACTCCACCAATAGATCATAGTCACGATGTAACTGGTGGAACTGACGTATAGAGTATCTGAACCATAGTTTCGCACATCTGATCGCTCAAATCCTCAACAACGGAACAAACAAGCCACCCCATATCAAAGCACACCATCTCCCCTTGGAGAAAAAAACTTTCACCTTTGATTCTTAACGGCTTCCTTCCACTTTACCAAATTGAACTTCTTTTCTAGCTTTGACCTCGTTCACCAAGGAAGATTCTGATCCATTATGAACAATGACACATCCATCCGTCGAGTAAATATGGTGGACTCAGGCTAAGTAAGCCGATGCACATCCTACACTAACCCCTTCCCTTTCCCTCATTGCATGGGGATACACTCTCCAAGGAAAGCCAACTAAGAGCATCTGCCACCCATATTCGTTCCCTTTGCCTGGATGATAAAGGACGCTCATATCATAATCTTAAAGAAGGTCAAACCACCTCTGAAGTAGATTTAGATCCTTCTAGGTGAAAACGCATCAGACTTTATTTATTTGTAAACACATCCACATGGACCACGTACAGATAGTGTCTCTGAATATTCAAGGCAAATACTATTGCCGCCAACTCGAGGTCGTAAGTCGGATAGTTCTTTTCATGGACTTTAAGCTTCCTGAAGCAATCTATAACTTTGTCAGGCTACATTAGTACACAACTATTATACCTCGAATTCAAGAATCGGGCCCAAGGTTAATCAGAGAAAACTAGAAAAATGTTGCAGCAGAACGGGTCACCTAACTGTGAAAAGGATAAACAAGTCGCGTTGACTCGTGGGGCAAGGCTCAGATGTTGGAGGACTCGAGGTCCTCACTGGATGCAACGACTCCTGGTCAGTCACCACGAGTCATCAAGTCAATCGTTGCTGTACCAAGGAAAGTTAGCAAGGCTTATCCAGTACCAGGTGTACCCGACGAGTCGCCGCTGTCCTAGACCAACCATAGGCTTCTTGTCAGCATTGCCACCGGAGATTTCGTGAGTGATGAGGCAGTACGAGCAGATCAAACGGATCATGAGCCTCAGTAACGAGTCATCAGGTCATCCACAGGGACCCCTTGACTGTTATTTTCAGAGATATCAGTAAGGGCTTTTCCGTAATTCCTAAGTTCTAAGGGCCTATACTACATCATTTTCAGCTCATAATAGAGGGTTTCAAGCATAGAAAGACCCATCTAGGCCATTTTTCTTCATGCATGCAAGGGTAGAGACTGAAGGGAGAAAGTGAGAGAAATTCAAGGATTTCAAGGGAAATCTCACCGGTAATTAGGAAGAGATAGGATTCTTCAAATTCCGTGTACGTAAGGTTATGAGTGGGTGTTTTCTTCCACACCCATGCCCATTCCCTATTAATTTGTGACTTATTTGTGATTATCAAGTATGGGTTTTCACTAAATTCTGGTTCCTACATTTCATCATGGGTATGATTAATTTTGGATATTGATGATTTATTTGAGCTTGGCTATGATTCTATCTTAAATTATTTTGCATAAAAATTATTTTCAAAATTTAAATATAAAACGCCATGTGTGTAGTTCCTAAGATAATGTGATGATGAGGGAATAGGTGATGAAAAGCATGTTTTCAATCTCACCATGATTTTGACGATATTTTCAAAGAAGGTTAAATAGACCCATGTAGGGAGAAGCTTTTGGTAGCCCCCAATATTGAGTATGAATGTAGATTTTATTGAATTGATTATATTATTTCGTTTTGGAGTGAAACCTCCCAAATTAAATGTTTCAAATGATTTGAATGGGTTCCAATCATGATAAGGTTTTGGGTGAGGTCCTATGTTGACATAGTGAAGTGATATTTTTGAAGTATCCTTACCACACGATTTCTTGGAGTTGAGCCTCCCACTAATCTTGAACTTGTGGTATGTGCCACAATAAAGCTTCTCATATGTATGAATTTCATAATTGAGATGTAGGTTGTCATTGCTTCATTTCACATGATGTTGAGTCTAAGCATGATTATATCTTCAAGTTTGTTCAGATGACATTGAGTTTACATTATATGATGCTTAATTCATGTACATTTCATAATGAGCTTTGTCCATAGACAATGTGTTGAGCTTCGTTTCATGATATTGAGTTTATGCATGACTTCATGTTGAGCTTCGTCACTAGGCGATGTTGAGCTTTGTATTTGTACGATGTAGAGCATTTCATGCTTTAGGAGTAGAGTATAGCACCGAGCGAGCTAAGGTGCGACTACCCTATGCCCCAGAACTATGCACCAACATAGGTTGATTATATGATATTATTGGGACCTCCTTTGTGCGCCATCACCGACCCGATTGGCCCTTGAGTTTATATCGATACCATGGTATCGTCCATCGCCATAGCAAGTGAAGAGTATGATAGTTGGGACCACGTAAACTCTATTTTGGTATGTCGGTTAAGTGAAGAGTCTCCCATTCTCTATATCTTTTAATTTGCATGTATCCATTACTATGATGATTATCTTATGCATGCATGTTAGGAAAGCAAGGTTTGTCACATACTTAAGCTTTTGATATGAATGTTATGATCTAGCTTTGAGTCACTCGAGTCAACCATGATGTTCTAACGCCATGCATGAGCACGTTATGCATTAAAGTTCAATTTTAGAATTAATGCATGTGTTCTTCTACTTACTCTCAAAGTTTATCATATATATGTATGATCGGATTTAGCTTATATTATTACTAAATATCATTTTTACTTACCTTGTATACTGATACATCCATGTACTGACCTATTCTTTCTATGCTACATCGTTTCATGATGCAGGATCGGATTCTCAGTTCAGCCCCATTCGTAGCTGCCTATTAGAGTTGGGGTGATTTGCTTGCTTGGTGAGTCCTCATCCTCCGAGGGCCGTACTTCAGTTATTTTGAGCGTGTTTTTTGTTTCAATATTTCCGAGCTAGTATGGGGTGTTGTCCCATCAGCTCATCCTTATTAGAGGCTTATCAGACTTAGATATGTATTTAGCTTCAGATGTTCATTATGTTGTTATGTTGGGTTAGACTTCCGCTGAGTTTATATTTATGTTTCCTTCATGTTTATTGAACGAGTTAGTGAATTCTTATGCCATGGGTTTACTTGCGGTCTCTCAGGGTCTCTTGTCCCATCTACGATCTGGGTCCCTCTCCGGTCGTGATTAACCTGTGCTGATGCTCAAGCATCACAATATACCACAAACCCATTGGTACCCGCAGGGAGGGTTAATACTGGTGCTGAGGTTAGTTGAATCTTCAACTCTTGGAAGCTCTTCTCACGAGCCTCCAACCAGAAACATCACTTTCTTCTAGGTCAATTTAGTCAAAAGGGCTACAATGGATGAAAACCCCTTTAACAAACCCGGTAGTAATAAACCAATCCAAGAAACTCCCCGATATCCGAAAAGACTACCATTAAGGCCAATTCTCTCACCACTTCTATCTTTTGAGAGTCCACCTGTGCACCCTCATGACACCACATGACCTAAAAATGCCACTCCAGTTGGAACCAAAACTCACATTTATTGAATTTACCATACAACTAGTGATAATTCAAAGTCTGTAACGCCACCCTCAAAAGAGCGTCATGCTCCTCGCTCTGAGAGTATAAGATGTCATCTATGAACACAATCACAAACATATACAAGTATGGCTTGAACTCCCCTCGTTCATCAATCCATGAAAGTTGTAGGAGCATTCGTTATTCAAAAGACATGAATACAAACTCATAGAGACCATACTGAGTCCTAAAAGCTGTCTATGTATGTCACTCTCCCGAACCCTAAGATGATGGTACACGAATCCGAGGTATATCTTTGAAAAGAACTTGGCGCCCTAAAGTCGTGGGTCAAACAAATCATCTATCCCGGGAGAGGATACCTGTTCTTGATGGAAACTTTGTTCAATTGCTGATAATCAATGCACATCCGAAGGAACCATCCTTCTTTGGACAAATGGAACTTGTGCACCCCATGGGATTTGTTCAGTCTAATGAAACCCTTGTCTAAGAGGTCTTTCAACTGCTTCTTCAACCTCTTTAGCCTACCTGAGCCATTCTATAAGGAGGAATAGGTATAGGTTTCATATCAGGACGAAGGTCAATACCAAAGACAATCTCCCCGCTAAGGAGGGATTCTTGGTAAATCATCTAGTAACACCTCGATACTCACACACTACAAGAATCGTGATTGGATAGTTAGGTTTCGGATGTAGCATCCTTAACCCTAACTACATGGTACACGCAACCTTTAGAAATCATATTTTTGGCCTTAAGGTAGGAAATGAATCAACCTGCAGGCACAGCTTAACTACCTCTTCCACTCTAGGATTGGCTCACCCGAAAATTCAAACTCTACCGTACGTGTTCTACAATTGACTCGAGGCATAACATGTAACCAATCCATGCCGAGGATAACATAAAAATTGGTCATGGATAACTCTACTAAATTTGGTGAGGTGACCTTCGAAGAGCTATGACCGGGTAATTTTTATATACCCATCGAGCTATAACTAAATCAATCGGAGTAGGACTGAAAAGGGTTCTGGAGAGATTTCGGGACAAACTATGAAACAACTAGAAACATAAGGCGTCATAAAATACAAAGTAGCCCCTAGATCTAAAAATGCATATACATCAAGGTGGAATACTCATAACATACTAGTGACTACATTTGGGAAGACCTCCGGCCCCGACGAGATGCTAGGCATAGAACTGGACGGCACTAACCACCACTTGCACTAGCAGATTCCCCCTTGTTGAGCTGGGGCGTGCTGGTGGAGGCCAAGAACTGGAGGCTGGGCCTCAACCTATCATGGCCCTTTCTAGCTGGTCGGGCAATCCCTAAGCATATGTACGGGCTTCCCACACCCGAATCAAGCACCGAACCTGTTAAGCACCGACCCATGTGTCATGACCACACCTGCCACCCTAGAATGCTGGCACTCTGTGGGTCTGCTACTATGACCTCTAGAGCATAAGGCTTGCCCCCTCTGGTCGTGCCTATATTAGATAGAACTCTAATAGCCGACGATGTTGGGGTCAAGATCTCTCCTGTGGGAATACTCGCGTGTCCACTAGGTCTCTACTGGGAGAATCTAAAGCTATCATTCCTGGCCCTCTTGGCCTCTCTCTCCCGCTCACTCACCTATACCGCCTCTATCTGCTGGGCGTATAGAACTATCCCGAAAGTCAATGTCCTGATGCAAAGATCGTCCAAGAATCTTACCAATTAGTCTCTGCTATCCCATGCACAAATGACTCACTTGGGGCTCTCTCGATTTGTCACCATCTATGTGCATACTTGACAGGCAAGTGAACTCCAATGCATACTCTGAACTTTCATCTTACCTTGCTTCAGGTTCACAAACTCGCTGCTTTAATCTCCCTCATCTCACGGGAAGAACCAAGAAATGCGTAATGAAACACCTCCCCACCGATAGAGCCTGGCCTAACTCCGCCTCTACTATCCTTCCATTGCTTGAACCAAATGTGCGCAACCCCTTTTAACTTCTATGAGGCTGGATCGGTGCATTCCTCCCCAGTTACCCCCATAATTTGGGGTGATCCTCCGAACATCCTCAATAAACCCATGTGGATCCTCGTCTACCTTTGAATCCAAGAAACTCCGTGAGGTCTCATCCTCCAAAAACTCCTAACTCTTCGCCACTACATTCCCATTCAGCGAGACATGTGCTACCACTCTGTTGATTGTCTTGGGGTAGTCAAAGCCTGAGCTAGCATTTGTATGGCTGCCTTGAATTCTGCATGCGCAACCTGCTCGGATACATGGTCCTACGGGCTTGGTGGGGCCGGGTTCGCGGCCCATCTCAGCTTTCCATTTTCATGGCCATCTCCATTCTCATTTCATCTTCTGTTAACTCAGCGAGGAGGCATGATTATGCAAACGTGTTTAGCATGAGTTAGAAGGATAGAGACACATTTCATCACACGATTTCGATCATTAAAGAAGGGAAATTTTCCAAAAATGCTTTGTAGCCTCTTCATCATAAGTGTGGTGTGCGTCACACCAATTAAAATGACTCTACTTAACGAGCTTTAAGACACCATAGGACACTTCAAACCTAATGCTTTGATACCACGTTTGTCACGACTCGAACATAGGCCCGAATCAAGACACGGGATAAAGAACCCCCAGAGGCTCCAAGTCGACCCATGGCATGAACATGATATCTAAAATCAACATAATCAAGCGGAATTCTAACATGTTTCATAAAGAGAAAGTCTGAAAATATCATAACATATGATTACATAACACAAGGATGAAACCGAATACATGCTATGTCTGAAAAGCTTCTACTACTAACGAGTTGATAGGACAAGACCCCAACTAACTCACTATGGTTTGAAACTGAAAATGCTAAAAACAATCGACAAAGGCCCTCAATAGGTGAGGGCTCACTAATCGGAGTGGAAGATGCTAACACTGAGAATCTAGCTAATGGCGGGACTGAGCCTGTATCATGAAATGATACAATATAGAGTATGTTTAGTACATAGAATATACCTAGGAATGTAAGGTATGTAAAACCACAATGTAAGTAAACAGGATCATGCATAACATATAACATTTCATTATAAGAGTCTAAGAGTAGGGATTGTATGCCATTATCTGTTATGATTTAAACATAACTCAATATCATAACTAAATCGAATGACCCAAAGCTAAAAACTGATAATCATAAGTAAAATATAACATTAGGTCAAACCTGTTGAAAACATAATAACATGACTGATAAACATGCATAACTGATGTCATGAGGAACAATGAAAGACTCGTCATATAACTGACATTACCATGAGATGTGAGCTTACATGGTCTTAATTTTACACTCAAGTGGGAAGAGCCATCCAATGCCTTCCCAGGACTAAGGTCGCTACCATGATATCGATATAAAGCTGAAGGCCCCATGGAGGCAGGGAAGCTCACAAGGGGTCCAATAATCCGAACATACCTATGTTATTGACCCTTAACCTAATCAAACATAGACATTACTCCCAAAAACATGCATATGCTCTCCACCGATTTTCAACGGTTAACTGTCTAGGTGATGAAGCTTAATTCATAATGTACATGCATAAATCTAAATCATATGGGCTAAAACCATAGCACAAGATGAAAAAGGGAGTCTAGACTCAAAATCATGTGCTAAGTTAATAACATGAAATTTAGATAAAACATGAAACATACTTGATCATTTGGGCTTGCCCAATACTTAAACATTCTTGACATAGACTTGATCATTCGAAAATATGGACATGGACATGGGTAATTTTAAATCGTACATTCATCATATACATCTCATCATGCTTGAATACATATATCATAGATCGCAACTTTTATCAACTTTCATGGATGGGCATCATAAATTATAAAACTTGAAAACATACCTATAATTGGAACATTATAAAATATGCCCATTAATAATAATTCAATATTATAAATATGCATAGATCATACCCATGATTGATACTTAGATAATTCATATGTTAGGTTAAAACCCCATAGATTCATCAACTAGAATTTCAAGAATTAAAGAGGGATTGGACATGCGTTGATGATTACACCCATTCAGAATCTCTACATACTTTGAGAAATCTGTTTATACACCTTATTGATTGCCAAATTAAAATTTGGGGGAAAAACTTGATGAATCTAACCTCGATCACCCGTAGGAGCTTCTAGACTTACATGCATAGAAGAGAATAGGCTTAGAATGAATTTACTCTCTTAAAACACACTTTTTTGCATTTAAAACTATGTAGTATAGGCCTTAGGAACTTAGGAATTACAGAAACGTCCTTAATAGATTCACAAAAAATTTTTACTGCATTCCCAACGAGGGACTAGACAATCGAAAATTCTGTACCCCAACTCATGGTCTGGAATTTCATCATCATTGGTCACCATGACGGACACCATGACTTGTGGTGTACCCAATGACTCGTGTGACCAAGTTGTAGTCTCCACTGGCCCAAACTTTCGACCTCCAAATCAACCTCGACCACGGCTGACATAAAAATTGTGGCCGTGGTCAACCCTGTGGTCACTCCCTAAATCTTGAAATTTACCAAGTCTCTCCATCCTTCCCATGAGTCAGTAAGTTATTCAGACCTCGTGTAGAAAATTCTATTTTCTCCATTTCAACCCTCGGGTGTAACTGCTTACACCTCCGCAAGATTCTCAGGCATAGATGGCCTATTCGCGTGTTGGTTAAGCATATTCAAAAGCCATACATGCTAGAAAAAGGCCCGGGAAAAGATCGGAAGAGAACCCGTCGAACTGCAGGAAGGAGTCAGCAGCCCCTTCGCGATGGCGCATGCTCACGGAGGTGGAGCCTCCACGTTGGCTCTCAGGACACATTGAGCCTGTCCAGCCCAAGTATATAAATCCCCCACTTTGGTTTTAATTGATAATTATCAAAAATTTCCAATAGCTCACAAGAGAACAGAGAGGACAAAGGTTGTTATAAATATTCGCTCGATTACGCCCTCAAAGGTAGTCCAAATCCAAATTAACCTCGGGATACCGAGGTATTTAGCAGCAGGGAGCATTCCTTAATGGATTTAGTTTCATGTGCCCGCCGACAAATCATCTGCTACCGGGCTAAGGTAAATGGAATTGCTCTAAATTATTGTCAATGTGCTCCTAGACTTAAAGTGAATACTTCTCCCTCTGACTGAAAAGAAGCAAGTTTTTGACCGGTCTTCGATAAGCCTAAGTTTAGGCTAGAAATATATCGAAAGTGACGTTGTCTTTCAGAATAGTGATGTATTTAGTACTAATTGACGTGTATGTGAATGCAGTTGGGAGAAATAGCTGGAGTGCAATCGACTGAGCTGTCTGATAGCTGATAACCTGAGGTTAAGGTATGTGTGCCGCTTCTTCTGGCAAGTTAGTAGATTTAGCCTTTGTATATCACAGGAAACTCCGTAACAGTATCTCCGGAGTTGAATGTTGAGTATTGTTAAAGTTGGTCAAATCTGGTTTGCGTTGTATATCGTACTCAAATTTAAAGAGAAGCATGCGCCAAATGGCGAGTTAGCATTCCGCACTCAAGATAGCCGCATATGATTAGCAAGCATGTTTTTTAAATAATATGACACAGATATTCAGAATACAAGCTAGTAAAGTAAAATCAGTCAGACAGCATAGTAACTTCGCTATAAATTAGCCATAGAGTCGAGCAGCAACTTGGCTACAGATTAGCCATATTGCCGATAGCATCTTGGCTATAGATTAGCCATATAGACAGATAGTATCTTGGGCTACGCATTAGCCATACGTACAAATGATATCTTGGCTACAGATTAGCCTTTTGCAGTTAGATAAAGATCACAAATTCAAGATAAAGCAAAGAAAGGATTAGTATACGAAGAGACGTAATATAAATCAGATTTTATAGTATTTTCAGCTTAAACATGCTTGCTATTTATGTGCCTATTAGTTTGTTGAGACTTGCTGTGTCGTGAGGGCATCCTTTTGAGCGTCCTCGCTGCCCCTGGGATGGTAATCGTGTCGCCCACTGAGCGGGTGGGCTTTACGCCACCCAAGGAGGGTATGCCGTCCCCAGTTTGACGTAAGATGGGATGAAGCTTTCCCCATATCAGCCGACGCATTATTATATAGAGTCTCGTTGTGCGTTAGCCAGTGATGCATTCGGCATACGCCTGCATACGATACAAAGATAGGAGTCCTCCGACTCAGACAGGATTATTTATATCGGAGGCTATGGCCCGAGCGTAGACTCCAGAGAGGGCCAAGAGCAGGTGCTCCTAGTTAGTAGATGAGTGGAGGACTTATTTTTGGCTGGTTTTGATCTGGGCAAAGGCAGAGTCGTTATTTGGCTTGGCGACATCCGATATATAGGGGTTGGTATTGACTCTGCTTGCTATATATATATGTATTTATGTGCTATATAATAGCTAATAGACAGAAGGCCGCCGCGTCTATAGGTACGCTCCTCGCTCCCCATCACCGCATGCAAAAGTTTGATCCAAATATATCGCTTCAGACTGGGGCTATCTTCACAGAATTGCTAGTTATGTTTTCTCGCATTCATTGTATTCAACTAGCTTTAGTTGCTTGCATACTCAAGACCACTGTACTTACACCCATTGTAAGGTCTGCATTACTTGCCTGCAGGTACTGGTAGACGAGGAGGCGATCCCCGTGATTCCAGCCAAACTATAGAGTCATCAGCCCCGTCATCCGGAGCCCGATATCCAGAGGGGTGGGTGTAGTTTGTTTCCTTTTGTTGTACAATATGGCTAGGTCGGGGCCCTATCCCGATCATTTATTTCAATACTCATAGAGGCTTGCGGATTGTATATGTTTATCTCCCTGTGATCAGTTAAGCCGGTCGTGTGAGGCCGTGCATTGTGTTCAATTGTTTAGTATTCTTGTTTATGTTGGCCGTAGGGGCCATAGCCTGAGTGCAGGTGGACCTTGCCGGTCACGTAGTTATTCAGCATTCTCTATGTTGAGTTTCGTATGACTAGACAACATGGTGTCCTTGTCGACCGGTATAGGTTCCTTTGTTATGAGTATGTTTCTGGTTAGCTATTATTACGTGCACAGTGGCTGTAGGCCCAGTTTGGCCTGAGTATCGTGTTTGGCTCGTTATATAGCCCTTGTTTCGTAAATCGAAATAGAGCTAGCCAGCCACCAGACGTGCTTAGGCTCACCGCTTAGCAAACTGTAAGTCCTACTAGTGGCACTGTGTGCCAGTCATACCTATGGAGCGTGACAAACTTGGCATCGTGAGCAGGTCGTGTTCTAGGGAGTCCTGAAGCCGTGCTAAGTAGAGTCTTGTCTATGGATGTGTTTTGCACCACATACTATAGGCGGTGAGGCTGCGAGGCATGATAGGATGGTTACTCTTCTTTTCTCAATCGGGCCAAAGCATAGAGCGGTACAAAGATAGGGTTGAGTCTCTAAAACTCATCATATTCTTTGTCTACAGATAATAATGGCAGACCAGCGACAACCCGCCATGCAGAAGGTTAGACATTGAAGAAGAGGAGAAGGCACCAGCAGGATGCCCTCGTCAAATGTGAGTCAGCCCGATCCGAGGGTGATATAGAGGCTTCATCAATGCCCTCTCAAAGAATCCCCTCACATCAGGAGCTGCTGGGCAATGACACTGCCCGATAGCTCTTGTACCTTCGCCATCATATCAGGAAGTTCGTAGCGCCTGTGGCTATGTTGCATGATGCACAGCTACAGCGCCGCCGGCCACCCGTAGCGTAAGAGCCTTAGGTCGATCCTGCACTCGGGCCGTGAGTTTTTGGCACCGGGTCCCACACAGTTCACTCGGGGTCAGATCAGGAAGAGGACCCCCGTGACTTCTTAGATCAGATGCAGAGAATCTCCGGGGTCATGCACGTGGACCCTTCTGCACCGGCCGAGCTGGCGTGTTTCGGTTGCGGGACATAGCGTATTATGGTACGAGAGTTGGGAAAGGTCCCGAGGATATTGCCCCTCCGACTGACCAATTTCTCGAGGCCTTCCTGGACCGTTACTTGCCACGAGATCCGACAGGCCTGGATGGACTGGGTTTTTGTATTTGGAGCAAGGGGCGAGGAGCTACGAGAATATGCTTTACAATTTGACTCCTTAGCCCGCCGTGCTCTAGCCTTTGTCGATACTATGCCGTCCGTAGTTCACAAATTTATTATGGGTCCGAACTCAGAATACATTGAAGCATGCATGACTTGCCACGCTACGAGAGGATATGGATATTGCCCGAGTACGTGCCTTTGCTCAGACCATTGAGGGCCTTAGACAACAAGTAACATGGCGTAGACGTACAAATCGTGAACAAATAAGCAGAGACAAAGATCACCGATATGCAAGTAGAGAGTTTGATCACGGGCAAAAAATATCATGCCCGTGATACGTTTTACAACTTGAATTAGTCGTGGTGTATCAAGTTATTTTACATATTTTCATGTAATTTTATATAAATGTGAATATATGTGCTAACCAACATGATTAGTCCTTGCTTTGTAGGTTTTAATGATTTCTAGGAACTAAATCAGAAGTTGGTGAAGGAAAGGATTTGAGTCGGAAGCAACGGGCGAAAAGTCGGCAAGGAGAGGCCATGGCAAGGCCGCTTGCCAGGCAATGCGCTACGCTACAGCGTATGCTTTCACGCCCTGGCCACTGTGCCACTTGAATGCTGTGCATGCGCTGCGCACTAAGCAAAGAGGCACAGCAGCAGCATGCTCTGTCGTCACGAGGCCAGCGCGTCAAGGCATTGAGCCTGGTGACACGCTGCCAATGCAGGTGCTGCCTAAGGTCGATTTTTGGGCACTTTCCGTAAGGCCTCAAGATAGTCGTGGTCAATGAGGCAATGCTCCGTTGCACTCCGTGACACGTTGCTTGTTATTTCGGGAAAAATTCCTACTATTATAAATAGCACACTTAGGTTTATTTTTACATATTCTGACTTGGTGGAGCAAGAACGTGGTTACAGGCAGTTGAGAGGACGAAAATTCTTAGGGTTTTCTCTATCCCTTTCTTCTTTCTTTCAATTGTTTGTATGATTTGGTACCTACTACACGATGTTTATTCCACAAATGAGTGGCTAATTCCATTTCTTGTTGAGGTTAAACAATTGTATTGAAATGTAATTGTTGATTCTTTTGGTTTTTTTCATCTTTCTTCTATGTAGTTTGTTCTATTTAATTTTTTTTTTTTTTTTTACCGTATTAATGTCCGGCCAATGTTAATGTAAATCCAAAAAAGTCCTAAGCCACCCGAGAGGGTACGAAATTGGAAAGTTGTGAAATTAATAGGATATGATCTGTTCTTTGTTTGGGAAAATTGAGAATTGATTTACCTTCAGGATATAAATATACCTGAAAGTCGTATTAGTCAAGAGTGGAATCGGTTTTGTATGGCTTTAACATGAATTTTATCACAAATGTAGGCGGAAGGTTCATGATTCTTAAGTTGGGTTGAATACGAGAGTTTTAATCTGAAGGCATAAGTTCCGACTAGCAACCGGAGAAAAGATAAACCATGTATGTCGATAATTAATTTCTTTACATGTTTATTTAGCCTCAGCATGCTCACATTCATAGTTCAGACTCACTTGCATAATTATTTTAGCTTAGTATAAAATTAGTTCACAAAATATAAAAAACTTTTCTTTACACTATTGTCTGCATTTTTAGAGTTACAGTAAATTGACACTTAAGGTGATTTTGCCCCGTAGTCCAGTCCCTGTGGGATCGATACTTGGCTTACTTGAGCCACTT
>JACEIK010008520.1:0-61625 GCA_018107945.1 Datura stramonium | reverse complement strand
TTCTTGCTGAGGTTATGAACTATTGTATTGAAATGTAATTGTTGATTATCTGGTTGTTCATCTTTTCTTCTATGGTTGTTCTATTTAATTCTTGTTCTTAATGCATTGATATCTAGCCAATGTTAATGTAAATCCCAAAAGTCCGGTTTCACCCGAGAGGGCAAGAAACTGGAAAGTTGTGAATTGATAGGATATGATCTTTTCTTAGTTTGGGAAAATTGCGAATTGATTTACCTTCAGGATAGAAATATACCTTAAAGTTGTATTAGTCAAGTGTGGAATCGGGTTTGTATGGCTAGAACATGAATTTCTTCTTATCACAGAAATGTAGGTGGAAGGTTCATGATTTTTAAGTTGGGTTAAATACGAGAGTTTTAATCCATAGGCGCAGTTCCGACTAGCAACCGGAGAAAAAGATAAACCATGTATATCGATATTTAGTTTCTTTACATGATTGTTGTAGCCTCAGCATGCTCACATTCATAGTTCAGACTCAACTGTATAAATATTTTACTTTAGTATAAAAATTAGTTTCCAAATTATAAAAACTCTTCTTTACCTTTGTTGTCTTCATAATTATGGTTTTAGTAAATTAACACTCGAAGAGTTTCACCCGTAGTCATCCTTGTGGGTTCGACATTCCGGTTCTTTAATAGAGCCACTATATTACTTGCACGACCCGTACACTTTGCGGGCTCATCAAGTTTTTACAGGCGCATTCATGGGGCGGCAATTGGTAAAACTTTCTTAAGTGTTAGTTAATGAATTCTATATAAGCGTTGAAAGTGGTTTTTAATTTAATTTTTATTTTTAATATTTTTTTGATTGTTTGTGAATACGCTATTGACATGACATCTTGGGAGCTTACAAATGGTTTAAATGGTGAATACTCATATTTTGCGAACCTTTTTGAGTTTAGGAGGACACCAGCGGCAACATTGTAACTCATGCAATATATGTGGTGGTCAAGAAGGCGTGTGATGGCTGTCCGAATCATATTCTCCTTCCCCGAACCCCTACTATGATCCTTCTGTTGTTTTTGATGAATACGAGGCATCTTTGAAAAGGAGGATTTGGGGCGTAAGACGATTAGAAGACATCTTTGAAACAACTCCTTGAGCAATCCAGAAGCAATGAAGAGCGGTGGCAACATTGATAAGTCAGGAAGAGGAGAATGCAGAGACTCTAAAGAGGATGAGCACTAAATTTACGGAGATGATTGTTTGAGGCTGAAACTTGTGATCAGTGCGGTGAGTTGAAGGGAAATAGCCCAGAGGAAGTACAAGAGGAAGATAAGGGTGAATTTTCAAATGAAGCCCGACATTTAGAACCTCTTGAGTGTCCCCATGATGAGATCATACTTGTAGAAAACTCGTTCAGGGGAGAAGAGATGGAGTATACCCCATTTGAAAATGCAGAGATAGAAAGTTGATGCGGAAAAAGAGAGGTATACAAGTAAGGAGGTCAATTGCATTGCGGTTTTCCCGAGAATCAAGGTGCATTGGACCTCACTCGAAGCACTTTTCTACCTTAAGTTTGGTTGACGACATAGAAATAGAGTCTTCCAAGCTGATAAATGTCGAGAGGAGGACCAAGGCCGCTATGATACGAAATTTGTTCTAATAGAAAAAATGACTTCACTTACGGGAGGACCAATAAAGCGTCAAGGCGACATCTATTGCTTGGTCCTTACAATTTTCACCACCACCCCGGGAGCATAAAAGAAAATTAGAGAAGAAATTAGGGGTGAGATTTATATCCTCAAGACGAGAGGAAAAAGCGGTGGCTTGTAATACGTCGTGCTACGACGTAAAATTAAGCGGCTAGCAGGAGGCAACCCAAGGTACCATGGTATCCATTTTAATTTCTTGCATTTTTATTGATTTTGTCTATTTTCATCTTTTGTTGTTTTTGGTGGAAAGTTAAGCACGAGATGGAGGGAGTCAAAGTACCCTTGGAGGAGGAAGCTAACAATCATGGAAGAGAAAAAGTGTGAATTAGAACACCCACCTTGGTAAGTTGAAAACCATGTTGTTCTCTAGGCCTAAAGGCCTCAGGGGTATTTCTCACCCTTTTAAATGTTAATTTGATGCTATGAGGATCTAGCATGATTCAGGAAGTGGCAGGGTGAAATTTCAAGAAATTTCAAAATTTTGTGCTTAACAAATTGTTGGTGAATATAATGCTTGCGTGAAAATATATATATATATATATATATATATATATATATATATATATTTTGGAGAAATTTGAATTTTTTTGTAGGTCAAGCATGGATTCATCACCCACGGTTTTCTTTTCGGTTCTTTTCCTACGGGGTCTTTGAACCGAAGAATAAAAATTTTCTTTTATTTTATTTGTTATTTTTATTTGTCAGTATATAATATTTGTTAGTCATAGTTAGGGACTGTTTTCGACGATGGAATGGATGACGACCGTCTTGAGGAAAAATTAGTCAATAGGTTTTGGTTTTGAACCGTAGCTAATGGATGCTTGATATTCTTATTATGTGCTATATATGATTGTAAGATGCAAGTATATGTAGTGTTGAAGCATGCAAGTGTATAACTCTGTTTGAGACACTTAGGCTCTTGAATTTGACTCGATATGATTGAAGCTTAATTTTAAATTCTTGTGATTAGGCGAGTAAGAGTCTCTTGAATGTGTCTTGAATTGAGCATGTGCAATGAGTGTAAGGTTTTTGAGTATTCTATGCTATTGTGGATTGTCTAGAACTTGCCTGGTGTGATTGTTAAACAGGGGCGAAGAATGTAAACAGGAGATGATTTAGGCATTTCTTTGAATGAACCTAATCTTTATCCCTCGTTTTACCTACCCTTGAAACATTAATCCTAGTCAGCCCCATTGAGCCTTAGCCTATTCTTTAATAGATGCAACATAAGCTTAATCCTTTTTATTTCTTTAGCCTTGAATTTGATCCAAAGCTCCTAAGCGCTTAAAGAAGAAAAATCTGAAAAGAGGAAAGGAGTGAGAGAATGAAAAGAAAGGAAAAGTGGAAGTTGTAAAAAGTGAGAAAGGTCATAGGTGCACTTGGGTAAAAGTGGTTGATTATTAGTAAGAGTGAAAATAAATGAATGAAAAATTATTGTAACATCCTTACTAATGAGCCAAAAGTGCCTAAAAAAGAAATGGGGCAAGGGAAAAACTACCAAGGATAAAAGGTGAAGTAAGGGGAAGGGAAGTTCGCAATGAGGAGGCATTGATGTATTGAAAACGCTTAGGGAAGATAGTCACTATTACTGATCACAATAGTACCTACTACACCTGAGTACATTACAACCTAAAAAGTCCTACTTGATCTTACATTCGTACATCCTCAAATTAGTGAGTACAACACTAGGGCAGCATGGTCTTCTGTAGTGCATGTAGAATTCTTTGTGAGAGTGAGTGAAATTCTATTTATGTACCCACACATGTTGTGATATAAAAAGTGTTTTTGCGTGTGAAATTGGGTAACTCTCTTTCTGTGAGGGCACATGTTTAATGAAGGATATAGTTCATGTGGGATCTCTTAATCAGTTGGTTTGCATGAGTTTGCTAAGCGTGAGAGTCGATTCTTGAAACTAAAATACCCTTCAATCTTGTGGTTTTAAAAATTAAAGATAAAAACATAAAGGTAATTAATTTATAATTAAAAATATTAAATAATCATCATAGCCGTAATTTGAATTACCTTTCTAGATTAGTTAGGTGTGAGTCTTTATTTACATGAGATGTAAAAGGTTGTTCGAGGGCCAATTAAGGCTTTAAGTGTGGGGTTGTGATCACAGGAAATAATATAGGTCCCGTGATACGCTTTATAACTTAAATTAGTCGTGTTGTCTAAGCTATTTGATACATTTTCATGTGATTTTATATAAAAGTGAAGATATGTGCTAACCAACATGATTAGCGTGTTTTGTAGGTTTTTGATGAATTTTGAGGAGCTAATCATGAGTTGGTGAAGTAGGGCTTGGAGACGGAATAAACACGCAAGCGTCGGCAGGAGGAGGCCCAAAACAGCCCACCTGCGCGTCGGCAAAGTTCCACGGCAGGCAGGCTGCCCAAGACAGCCCCTGCCGCGTTAGGGCGTGCCACGGCAAGGTGGCTCCACTGACAAGCTTGTGCAACGCGCTGCCCCAGTAGCGTGGCAGCTCAACAGCGAGTGTTGCCGGGGGCCCGATTTTCGGGGCGATTTCCAGAAGGCCTCCGCGTTTTGGCCGTGTCGACCAATACTCCGCGTTGCACTCCGTGACACGTTACTATTCAGGACAAATTCCTACTATTATAAATAGCACACTTAGGTTTTATTTTTACATATTGACTTGGTGGAGCAAGAGCGTGGAGTTACGAGCGGTTTGAGGACGAAAATTCTTAGGGTTTCTCTATCCCTTTCTACTTCCTTTCAATTATTTGCATGATTTCCATTCATTTAACGATGTTCAATCCACAAATGAGTGGCTAATTCCCTTTTTGCTGAGGTTATGAACTATTGTATTGAAATGTAGTTATTGATTATTTGGTTGTTTCTGTCTTTCTTCTATGGTTGTTCTATTTAATTCTTGTTCTTACTCTACGTTAATATCGGCCAATGTTAATGTAAACCAAAAGTCGGTTTCACCCGAGAGGGCAAGAAACTGGAAAGTTGTAATTAATAGGATATGATCTGTTCTTTGTTTGGGAAAATTGGGAATTGATTACCTTGGGATAGAAATATACACGAAAGTCGTATTGTCAAGTGTGGAATCGGTTTTGTATGGCTAGAACTTGAATTTCTTCTTATCACGAAATGTAGGTGGAAGGTTCATGATTCTTAAGTTGGGTTAAATACGAGAGTTTTAATATAGGCATAAGTTCCGACTAGCAACCGGAGAAAGATAAACCATGTATAGCGATAATTAGTTTCTTTTACATGTTCGTTGTAGCCTCTGACATGCTCACATTCATAGTTCGAGACTCAGCGTATTAAATATTTTACTTTAGTATAAAAATTAGTTTCCAAATTATAAAAAAACTCTTCTTTACCTTTGTTGTCTTCATAATTATAGTTTTTAGTAAATTAACTTGAGAAGGTTTCACCCCGTAGTCCTGTCCTTGTGGGTTCGACATTCCGGTTCTTAAAGAGCCTATATTACTTGCACGACCCGTACACTTACTTGGGCTCATCGGTCAACATTGGTGATGATCACATATGTATACCCGAGCGATTATGAACCTATGAGGAACACAAAAACCTAGTTATCTTTCATTCTTGATTTCAACTAAATCTTTAACTATGTTTTTAATTATTGTTTTCTTTAGAACCCCCTATTTGGAGTAACTACCTAACAAGTTCATAGGCTTTAGTCTAGCTCTTCCATATTCACTATGGGATTGGCCCCAACCTCTAGTTGGGTTCTTTATTGACAACATCAGCTTTTGCACTTCGGTAGGAGGTATGGTTTGAGGAGCGTTATCATCGAGTCCCTGAGCCTACCTTATTCTGCTTATCAATAGAGAAATGTCAGTGCGCAGCAGAATATGATCTACCGGAAGTTAGATCTTTGCCCCGGCGGGGAGAGGAACTAGCGGGTTGTCCCGGTCAAAGCCAGCAGCTCGTCCGGGGAAATGGCGAGACTTCATCTCGAGTCTCCTTAGTAGTCTGTACCATGCCTAGAGTCTTCCAGGGAAGTGGTCATGTCAGCTACCTCGGCAGCTCCTATACCTATACCATCAAATCGAGGACATATTGTCTATATGTTATCCGAGATGATGGTCGCTCAGCGTCGGCCTATGGTACCAATGGTTGCTTAATATTCGAGGAGGGCTTGGGAGTTCCAGTGCAGGAGTTCCTTGCCATGAGTCCCCACAGTTTTCAGGGACGGATGGAAGAGGATACAAGGACTTCTAGACTAATTTACAACGGATTTCGGGGGTAATGCATGCTACGCCCGCAAAAGTCGATTGAGTTAGCGGTGTTCCGGGCGAGACATAGCAATGTTATGGTATGAGAGAAATTTGGGAGATGTCTCGAGGTAGAGACGCTCCTCCTCCAACTTGGTCTAGTTTCTCAGAGGCCTTCCCTGGGTACTACTTTAACGGTGATAAATTGACGGGCAGGGAGTAGATAAATTTTGCACACAGGAGCGAGGGCTCGATAAGTGTTCAAAAATATGCTATGAGATTTGATTCCTTGGCCGGATATGTGCCAACATTTGTGGATACACTATGCCCGGCCAGTACATTGGTTTATTATGGGGCTGCTTCGAATACGTGGAAACTTGTATTAGAGCAACTACGGCCAGGAGGACATGGACATTGCCCAGATTTAGGCTTTGCTCGAGAATATTGAGGGGATCGGGGCCCAGCAGGAGATAGAACAAGCCAAGAGAAGCATACGTAGGGCCGGACCAGTGACATGCCGGGTAGAATTTCAGGGCAGACCTAGGCCACACATATCAGGCAGGCCACCTAGACCCCCACCTCCATAGCGACATCAAGTCGGTAGATCGGCCGTAGAGGTAGTCGGGAACCGGTGAGCTCACGGGCATCAAGTTCTCAACAGTAGAGGGGGTCGAGATCGAGTAGGCCTACTATGCCATGTTGTGCTCTCTTAACGATCGACGTCATTTTAGGTATGCAGGTATGGTTCCACTGCTTGTTACATGGCTGGACAAGAGGGTCATGATGAGGATTTTCCGGCTAGAGGTCGGGGTGATCGGGACCGACGCAGTAGATCTTCAGCGGGTCGTATGCCCCAGCACCTTCAATAGGGCGCAAGCCCTCGGTTTCAACGGCAAAGGCCGGGGAGGCAAGTTAGGGGCATCCATCTCAGGCAGCAGTCTAGATCGTTCTTGCTTTATCGGGAGGCAGAATTGATCATCGCGGATGTTGTGACAGGTATTTGGACATTTTCTCTCACCAGTTTATGTTTCCAAATAGACTCGAGTCCCCACTTTGTCTATATGTTATCCCATTAGTGGACTGAAAGTTTGATATAATGACAGAATTGCTTCAGCAACCTTTTCGTGTCTACATCCTTCGGTGATTCTATTATATGTAAAAGGATCTCACGGAACACACAATAGAGGTTGTTGGTAGCCATACTTTGCTTGATTTGAGTGGAGCTAGAAATGATCGATTTTGATGCAATTATGGGCATGGACTGGCTAGCGCCATGTTATTAATGTAGAATGTTGGACCAAGACGAGTTTAATTCCACTTTCCAGGAAAGGTAGTGCGAGAATGGAAGGTCAGCTACATGCAAAAGGTAGGTTCATATCCTATCTTCGGGCAAAAGTCGATAGCAAAGGGGTGTATATATCATATTGTCAGGGTTCAGGATATACAAGAAAGAATCCTCCACTCTACAGTCCATTCCAGTAGTTGTAGGTTTCTAGACATGTTTCCGAGATGAACTTCTGGTATTCCCAGAATAGGAAATCGATTTCTCTATTGACTTGCTACCGGGTGCTCGACCTATACCCACACCTCCATACCGAATGAAACTCCCTGAATTGGGGAACTAAAGGAACAGTTGAAGGATCTATTAGATAAAGGGCTTTATCAGGCTACAGGCCTCACCATGGGGTGCGGCAGTTTTGTTTGTAAGAAGAAAAGATGGCTCCCTCCGCACACATTCACGCAAATTATCGGCTTGATTAAACAAGTTTACTATTAAGAATAAATACCCATTCCCCAGAATAGATGACTTGTTTGATCAGTTGCAAGGGGTGCAAAATATTTCTCAAGATCGACTTAAGGTTGGGATATCACCAGTGCAGTGCAGGAGAAAGATATCCCGAACAACTTTAAGGACTAGGTATGGTAATTTGAATGCCTAGTCATGTCCCTTGAGTTGACAAATGCCCCAACGGTGTTCATGGATTTGATGAAAAACATCTTTAGGTCGTCTTTAGATCTGTTTGTGATAGTATTTATAAATGACATCCTGGTGTATTCTCGTTCAAAAGCAGAACACGAGTATTTGCGAACAATACTTCAAACTCTTAGAGATCGCCAATTGTATGAAACTTTTCTAAATGTGAGTTCTAATGAATTCTGTGGCCTTATTGGGCCCATGTTGTACCAGAGAGGCAGGTATTCAGGTTGATTGGCAAAAAATTGAGGCAGTAACAACATGGCTAGACCTACAACCCCAACGGAAGTTCGCAGTTTCACAGGATTAGCCGGGTATTACCGGAGGACTGTGGAAGATTTTCTACCTATACGCGCCTTGACTAAATTAACTCAAAAAGCAGCCAAATTTCAGTGGACTGAGGCCTGCGAGTGGAGTTTCCAGGAACTAAAGAACAGATTGACGTCATTGATGTGCTTTGCCGAGTTTGAAAGTTATCTTTGTATGTTGCGATGGGCATTGGAACCCAGGCTGTGTTCTGATGCAGCACGGTAAGTGATTGCTTATCTTCGAGGAAGCTTAGGAAGCATGAAATAACTATCCCACCCACGAACTAGAGAGTTAGATGCAGTGGATTTCATTCCTTGAAATTTGGAGGAATTGCGTATGGGGTACACGTGGATATTTTCGCGATCACAAGAGCCTCCAGTACATCTTTACACAGAAGGAGTTGAATTTACGACAAGTCATTGGTTAGAATTGACGAAGGACTATGATGTGAATATTTTATATCACCCAGGGAAAGCCAATATTGTAGAGGACGCAATCGAAATTGCCAGATCTATGGGAAGCTTGGCACATTTGAGGCGAGAATAGCGGAAATGGCTTGAGAACTGCACCAGTTAGCCAGCTTAGCCATCCAGATTGTAGACTCACAGGATAATGGAGCTGTGATTCAAAATACCGCGATATCATCCCTGGTGGTGGAGGGTAAAGAGCATCGATGAGGATCTAACCTAGTACAACTCGGGGATAAGGTTCACATCCAAGGCGAGTTAACGACATTGAATTGACATAAGTAGGGTCTTGAGATTTAGGGGTCGCCTCTGTGTTCCATATATGGCAGGACTCTGCCAACCGTCATAGAAAAGGTATATTATTCCCGTTATTCTCTTCACCTAGGTTCAAAAAAGATGTATCATGAAATAAAGGAAATATCTTGGTGGCACGGAATGAAAAAGGGCGTAGAGGAATTTGTAGTACAACGTCCCAACTATCAATAGGTAAAAGCCGAACATCAGAAACCCGACGGATTATCTCAGGATATAGCAATTCCTATATGGAAATGGGAAGTCATCAACATGGATTTTGTGATAGGATTTACCCCCCGTGCCGGGGCGCGAGATTCAATTCTATTTAGGTCATTGTCGGCAGTTAACGAAGTCAGTTCATTTCTTACCAGTCAGGACTACCTTCTCCACCAAAGACTATGCTGAGTTGTCTATTAAAGAGATAGTACGACTACATGGTGTCCCCACCTCAATTATTTACGGCGAGAGAAGGGTGCCCGATTCACGGCTAGATTACAGTAGTCATTTTGAGAAAGTATTGGGGACACAGGTTAATCTGAGTACAATATTCCATCCTCAGACAGACGGTCAGGCAGAACGCATAATTCAGACGCTCGAAAGATATGTTACAGGTGTGTGTGCTAGATTTTGGAGGAAGTTGGGATGAGCATTTACCCCTTATAAAATTTACGCCACAATAACAATTATCACTTTGCAGACCGGATGACACCTTATGAGGCCTTATACGAGCGAAAATGCAGGTCCCCTATTAGGTGGTTCGAGGTAGGGGAGTTAGAGTTAGTTGGACCTGATATGATTCACCAGTCAGAAGAGAAAGTAAAACTCATCAGAGAGCTCTTGTTAACAGCCCAGAGTCTCCAAAAGTCCTATTCTGATGTACGACATAGAGACTTGGAATTTGAGGTTGATGATTGGGTATTTTTCAAGGTTTTGCCAATGAAGGGTGTGATGAGGTTCAGTAAGAAGGGAAAGCTTAGACCTAGATTTATTGGCCCGTATCGGATCCTTTGGAGGATAGGCAGTGGCATATGAGTTGGAATTACCTCCGGTGCTAGAATCCGTCCACCCGGTCATTCACGTGTCAATGTTGCGGAAGTGCATAGGAGATCCGTCACAGGTTGTGCCAGTTGAGAACATTCAAGTTACTGAGGTTATCCTATAAAGAGGTTCCAGTTTTCATTAGATCGTGGCAAGTTCGTAGGTTAAGGACTAAAGATGTAGTCTGGTAAAAAAGTACTATGGAAGAATAGGAATAAGAAGAAATGACACGGGAAGGTAGGGATGACATGAGGTCTAGATAGCCCTCCACTTGTTCCAGAATTGATTCAGATTATGCAGTTAAGATGATGTTATTATTTACTGCTTATGTTATATCTTTGTTAGTTGACCACCTCTTTGTTGTGAAATGGTTGCTATAGTGCCCTGTGAGATGCCTGTATCAGACTTTTCTACGTTTCAGGTTTCGGATAGTCCATAATATAGAGGAGACTCTGTTGAAATTTTTCTAAGTATTAACTAAAAGAAATTATCCTGTAAACTGAAGATGACATTCGAGAACGAATGTTCCTAAGGAGGATGTTACACCCGTAAAATGTTATCGATTAGTATACGCACAATTTGTGACAGTAAGAGAGCTCGACGTATATGGAAAGAGCCTTGGAAGAAAGCTCGGCAAGGCTAGAGCTACAAAGGGCCAGCGCGACGTGCCAGCATGATGCGCCAGCTGATAGTGCACTGGCCAGCGCGACATGCCAAGCACATGGGCGCTATGGGAGGCGCGACACGGTAGGAGAATGGCGCCTTGGGCAACGCGAGCCCGGCACATAGCTATATATATAAGCCCTTCCTTTATTTTAAATCATTTCACAAAAGAAACCTATGGCTGGAAGTAGAGAGCGCACCAAATTTTGTTGATTTTCGCTCGATAACTCTACCAAACACTGTCCAAACATAAATTAACTTCGGTTAACGAGTTCTAGGCCTACGGGAATCATTACTATGGAGTTCTTTCTCAAAAATCCGCTCGTAAAACCGGAACTCCGCCGAGTAAAAGTCATCAGAATTACTCCAAATTGAATCCTAAACGTCCACAGGCATTAGGTAAGCATTTCTCCCTTCTGAAATCTTAGAAAATTATAGGTTTTTCAGTCGGGTATTCAAGTTGAATTATAGTTGATATTATTATTGAAAGTCGTCATTATTTGCCAAATTTAGTATTGAAATTAGTCCTATTCTCTCAAATAAGGTTACAGTTAGAAAGAACTATCGATTGCAAGTTAAACCTTGACAGTTAAATCAGAAATCAGCATTCGAGGTATGTTAAAGCAAATCCCTTCAGCAAGTTATTCTGTCGTGTCGTAATATAGCGTAGACTCAAGTAAGAATATAAGCATGATTATTTGTGGTTAAGTTTGCTATTATTAGTCACAGAGATTAGCATTTTCTGTTTGCGCCATAAGCATGATTGTTGTGGTTAGCTGCTATTATTAGTTTGAGATTAGCATTTTCTGTTTGCATTGGGATTGACCCTGCCTTATATAGCCTTTGTGACCCCCCTAGGGTTACTAGCTATGTCATTGCCTACGGGGCTATATAGATCACTTTGCAAAGAGCTAGATGTTGTCCCAAGGGACCACACAAGAGCCCAAGAGTCCATATCGTAGTCCATTCCATGACTGTATTATTATCTTTATGCCGTATCATTGACATCACTGACCCTCGTCGAGACTGGTGCCCAAGGTGCGGTTATGGAGTCCACAGACTCGGACACGGCTCTGAATAGCCAAATGGCCTTAGTTGTAGACCCAGGAGACCAGGTTGGCTATAATCACCTGTTTACTCAATTTTTACCTAGTTGGGGTATATATTATAGTGAACTCACTAGGGCTTATGGGGGGCACCGAGCGGGTTATTTTGTGCTAGTTGTATCTTCCGGGCTTGTGGGCTAGGTAAGGTTCTTGTTTGTATTATTTAATGTTAGTTATACAACTGGTTATAAGGTTATTCAGGTTAAATCTCTATCCCTCTTATTGAATTATTTCAGTTTCATATTAAGTTTTATTCAGTCATTTTCATTTATTGCCTTACATATTCGATACATATTATACTGACGCCCATCTTTGGGGTCTTGCATTACTTGCTTGAAGGTATAGTTGGAGTGATTAGGACCTCCCTAGTCATCAACCAAGTCGGCACTCTATTTAGCTCCTTTTGCGCGGAGTTGTTAGTTTGAGTTTGTACTTTTTGTTGTACAGTTTATGGGTAGGTCGAGGCCCTGTCCCGACCATTATTCCACTCTTAGAGGCTTGTACGCTATAGATCTCCAGTACTAGTTTTGTTGTTGGCTGTGTGGGGCCTATGTATGTGTTTTTCTTTTGCGTGATGGCCGTGTGGGCCCTAGTTTAGAGTAGCGGCCTTATCGGTTATAGCATAGTTCTGATTGCCTGTTTTCATTATAATATAACTAGACAACAAGATGGTTTTCGGCCCCCGTAGGATCCCTTTTACTGCATGTTCTTGGTCGGCTATTTTCTTTTTTTCAGGTATCTATGCGGCCTCATCGGTAGGAGGATTTGTGTTTATAGCATTATAGCTCATCGTTTTCTTGATTTGAAGTGTAGGCGTGCACCGAAAGTGCATAAGCCCAGTCAAGTCAGTTTAGATCCCCGTATGGAACTAGGTACTAGTCATGCCTCCCAAGGTGGGGCATGACAATCTTTTAATTTCAATAGGAAATTTTTTTAGATTTATAATTTGAAAATTTAAAATTCAAAACTTCTTGAAAGTTGGGGAAGAGTTGCAAAACGAGAGGTACAACGACTCACGGTAAGTAATCATGAGCCGTTGTGACCAGTCATATGAAGGAGTTAGGCCTGGTGGCAGTGTAAACAACGAGCTTTATAACGACTCATTGCTTGTAAGAACGATCCGTTGTACGAAGTTGTGGTAAGGAATGAACTTTTAAGCGAAGACTCATGGACGAGATACCATGACTCATTGGAGGACAAAACAAGTCGTGGTGAGACTCGTTGTGAAGAGTTTGAATTTCAGAAGAGGAGACAACAATCAAAGGAATGACTCATGGTATCTAAGGATGAGTCGTCTGTCTATTTGTGGTGTAAATCCTAGAGAAGAGCTATGACGGTGCATAGCATGGGCCAGACACCACGACTCCAACGACCCGTTTAGTCGTCCGTTGTTTCAGCCCAGTGAACAAATTTTCATGAATTTAGTAAGGTTATTTATGTAATTCCTAAGTCATAAGGGCCTATACTACATCGTTTAAGGCTCGTTTTGAGGGGTTTTGAGAGGGAAAAGCCTACTCTAAGTTATTCTTCCCATGCATGCAAGTTTGAAGGATTGAAGAGGTGATTCAAGGCCAAATCTCAAGGTTTCCATTAGAATCTCATCTTTGGAAATTAGAGGGTGTTAGAATTCATAATTCCCAGGTATGTAAGGCTATGAGTGGGTGCCTCCTTCCACACCCACACCCAATTTCTATCGAAACATGATGAATTGCCTATGATCAAGTATGGGGTTTCTTCAATATCTATACATGGGCAGATTAGATTATATTTATATTGATGAATTGTGAAGATTGGGCTGATTTTAAATTGTTTCAATCCAAATTGTGATTTCGGTATAAAATTGAATGCCCATGGATGAGAAGTCCATGAAAGAAAAGAATGATGTTGAATATACTTTGATGATGAGATTTGATGATGAAATGCATGTTTCTAAAGTTAACCATGACTATGATGTTGTTTTCAAAATGAATTGAGTAGATTTAAGTTTGATAAAGGTTTGGGAAATACCCACATGTTGATCTAAAATGATGATTTTCTCGAAATAAGCTTACCACATGGTTTAGAGTGAAGCCTCTAAATTTCATAAATTTCTAGCTTGTGTTATGTTGAGTTAGATGTTCCACATATAGCTTACCACATGATTTAGATTCTCCCATTTATACTTGAGCTTGTGGTATGTTTCGAAATAAAGCTTCGCCATGAATTCATAATTGAGATGTATCTCATTATTGAACTTTGTCAAAGGACATTGTTGAGCTTCATTTTCATGTGATGTCGAGTCTATGCATGATTTCATTAATGAGCTTTGTCAATAGACAATGTTGAGCTCCGTTTCATACCATGTTGAGTTATGTATGATTTCATATTGAGCTTCGTCATTAGACGATGTTGTGCTTCACCAATAGGCAATGTTGACTTCTTCCTTGTGGGCGATAAGAGCATTTCATGTTTTGGGAGAAAGAGTCACAGCACAGCGGGTTAGGGTTGATCACCCTATGCCCCAGAACTATGAGCCAACGTAGGTTGATACTATTATATTATTTGGACCTCCTTGTGAGCTATCCCCGGCTCGATTGGCCCTTAAGCTTGATATCGACATGGTATCGTCCATCGCCCTAGTAAGTTTTGGTGGCTCTACCCACTTGAGTGTGATAGTTTGGACCACATAAGCTCTATCATTTTATGTCGGTTAAGTGACGAGTCTCACACTATCTATATCATTCAGATTTGCATATTCATTACTCATGATGATTACTTTACGCATGCATGTTCTAAAAACAGGTTGACTCATTATTCAGCTTTTTCATATAAATTTTATGTTTATCTTTGATTCATTCGAATAAGTCATGTTATAAAGCTATGCATGGTTGATCTGGGGCATATTTTTATGCCCAAGTGATACTCAAATGCATCGTTTGAGCCTTGTTTATCCAACAATGTTTGTACATTCTCATGTAAATTGTAGGAAGTGTGAATTTATACTAACCAACATGATTATCGTTGTTTTGCGGGAAAAACATACTTTTATGGAGCTAAGATGCATGTAGGGAGGAATCGGAGATGGACTCGGGAGTGAGCAAGGAAGCGACTGGAGGAAGCAAGAAATAAGAGGCTCCGCGATGGAGCCGTGACACCTTTGCCGCCAGCGGATGCATTACATGCAGGAATGCCGTTTCAAGAATTTCAGAGAGAGGGTTCGCGATTGTGCCGTGGTACGTTGGAATCAATTTCCCGGATCTCGACATTTCCAGTGAAGGTGCACGTTTGCACCGTGGCACGCTGGGCATGCTCCGCGTTGCATGCGTTTGCGTTGGGGACAATTACGGGCGGCTAAATTCCGAGCCTCGCGTTGCACCGTGTCACGGAGGCAGTGCTTCACGATGCACTCGTGACACGTTGACGTGTTGTCCGGAAAAATTCTCACCAGTATAAATAGAACACTTAGGTTCATTTTTAATTATTCTGACAGCGGAGCAACGTGGGTTACGGGCGGTTGAGAGGACGAAAATTCTTAAAGTTTTCATCTTTCCCTTTCTCCTTTCTTTCAATTGTTTGTATGATTTACACTCATTTAACGATGTTCAATCCACAAATGAGTGGCTAATTCTCTTCTTGCTGAGGTTAGGAATACCATTGTATTGAAATGTAATTTGATTATCTGGGTTTCCATCTTTTCTTTCATGGTTGTTCTATTAATTCTTGTTCTTACTGCATTGATATCGGCCAATGTTAATGTAAATCAAAAAGTCAGTTTCCTCGAGAGAGAGCACAAAATTGGAAAGTTGTGAATTAATAGGATATGATCTTTTCTTTGTTTGGGAAAATTGAGAATTGATTTACCTTTAGGATAGAAATATACCTGAAAGTCGTATTAGTCAAGGGTGGAATCGGTTTCGTATGGCTAGAACATGAATTTCTTCTTATCACAGAAATGTAGGTGGAAGGTTCATGATTCTTAAGTTGGGTTAAATACTTAATCCATAGGCATAAGTTTCGACTAACAACCGGAGAAAGATAAACCATGTATCTCAGATAATTAATTTCTTTACATGTTCACTTAGCCTCAGCATCTTACATTCATAGTTCGAACTCACTTGTATAATTATTTTAGCCTGATATAAAAATAGTTCACAAAATATAAAGCTTTTCCTTCATACTGCTTGTATGTTTTTGAAGTGGAGTAGTGACACTTGGTGATTTTGCCCCGTAGTCAGTCCCTGTGGGTTCGATGCTTAGCTTACTTGGGCTGCCACTACTTGTTCGACCATGTGCACTTGCGTGGCAATCATCAGACAGCCGAACAAGTTTTTGGCGCCGTTAGGGCGGCAATTAGCGAACTTATAATTTTTCTTAAAAGTGTTAGTTTTGCTATTTCTTTATTTAAGTGTTGACAACTTAATTCTTCCTTTGTATTTTACGAGATAACAGTTACATTTGAACAACGGCAAGAGACAAGAAGCTGGTGGACCCATCCGTGAGAGCCGGAAAGACAATTTGCATCGCCAACGGAGAGAAGCTCTAGGGAAAGCACGATTTATCGGACAAACAATCTGGAGCAACCACGAATCCACCACTTGTGCGGGCGTGTTAGTGCAGAAATGGCAATAGGCGGTTGGCGATATGGCAATCGCACTAGCAATGTCATCTAGCATTTGCAAACCTGAGCGGGAGGAGGTTCGAGCTTAAGCAGACATGAACAGTGCACACAGCGGGCGGTTCACGCGGGGTCTCCCTCACGAGGATCCCAGCAACATCTTAAAATTTTTGGAGATAAGTGACACCCATCCCCGCTGGAGTGTCAGCAGACTATGTCAGGCTTACACTGTTCCCATTTTCACTTTTGGGAGAAGCCAAGGTGGTTGAAAACCAGCGAACTCTATAACCACATGGGATGATCTTGCAAAGAAGTTCTTGATCCGGTTCTTTCCTTCCGATAAAACAGCAAGACTTAGAAGTCAAATTCTAAGTTTCAAACAAAGAGAAGGAGAGAATCTGTATCAAGCTTGGGAAGATTCAAATCTATTTGTTGCGGGGCTTGTCCTCATCACCACCAATCCAATGATGTGCTGGTGCACACTTTTTTATTGAGTTTTGGAACCCCATAAAAATCTTGTTGGACTCTGCAGCTGGGGACAAGCCTTGAAAGACTTATGAGGAGCTGTATACTTTTTTGCTAAATCGTATTTCCTTGAGGGGAAATCCACAGTGGAATGCGGACTCTTCCAAGGAGGAGCAAGGAAAGCAGGCTGGAGTCTTAGAAGTGGATGGGTTTACAGCTATCGCTGCACAGATAGCTACCTTGCAGAATCAACTTAACACCCACTTCAGCAACATGAGCTTGAGTGAGTCTCAAGCCCCGGTGAATACGGTACAGCCAATTTGGTGTGAAGTGTGAAGGAGTAATGAACACTCAAATTTAGTGTTGTGGAGCAAATCCTGACTCATTGAACTTTGTCAGTGTGCACAAGGAACAATCACCAACAATTTGTGGCAACACAATTCTAACTGGAGGAATCACCCGAATTTCTCTTGGGGTAGCAACAACCATCGGGGACGAGTTCGAATCGGGGTGCAAAGGAATCAAGGAGGGCCACGAGAACTATCAGTCACAATATAGAAACAACAATGCCCCTCCTCCACCACCATCACCCAGCGTTGAGGAGATGTTCAAGACGATGATAGCTAACCAAGCTCCAATTGCAGGCTGACTATATTAGAGGTGGCGGCCGAGGTCAAATAATCAGTTAGCTTCTGAAATGTGGAGTATCGGTTTGGGCGGTTGCTGGAGCCAAAACACCAGGCCTAGAGGAGGACTTCTCAGCGACACAGACCCCAACCCCAAGCGAGTGAATGCAGTGACCACAAGGAGGTGGTTTTTGCAGCTTAAGGAGGTGGAACGGAAAGACCACCTCAACGGTCGGGAGCGGCGAAACGGAGAGGGCAAAATGATGAGAGGGGAAAGAACAAGGATCTTGAACGAGAGAAAGACCTCACACATTCCCTCAACGATTAAAGAAACACAAGGAGGAGGCGTGTTTCAAAAAGTTCATGGAGGTGCTTAAACGGTACACATTAACTTACCTCTTGTGGATGTTTTGCGAAGGCCTAAGTACGCAAAGTACATAAAGGACATCGTGGCGAGCAGTAGGCTTGCGGGTGTGCCAGGTGGCTTTACGGAGGAGTGAAATTCCCGGATACAGAACCGATTGCCTACAAAGCTCAAAGACCACAGAGGCTTTACAATCCAACTAACAATCGGGCGAGTATTCGAGCTCGCGAGATTATGTGATTTGGGAGGCGAGCATTAGCGATCTGAGCCTCGGTATTCCAAGAAGTTGGGGCTAGGGAGTCCTGGGCCAGCAACAGTGATCTTGCAGCTTGCAGATCGTTCTTTGGCAAGACCCAGACAGGATTATGGAGGACGTGCTGGTGCAAGAGTCGGCTCCTTAAATCTTCTGGTAGATTTTGTAGTGTTAGCAGCTTTGAGCGGTATTGAAGTCCCATTTATTTTGGGGCGTCCCTTTTTGGCAACCAGGGGAAGCGGCCCGATAGACGTAGCTGTGGGCAGCTCACAGTGCAAGCACACACGACAAGGTGGAGGTGTTCGATGTGTACAGGCCACCAAGCTCGGCCGTGTACAGGAACTCTCGGTCATCACGTGTTTGAGCAAGGCGAAGTTGCTCGGGCGTTGAGTCTCGAGGATTGGTGGGACGACCCCCTGAAGCAGGGTAAGCTTGACGAGGGTGAGACGGTTCGAGAGAAAACGTCCATCACACTAGGGGCGGAATGAGCTAAATTGACGTCGAGCCACGATGGTAAACCGGGCGTTGCACAGGAGGCCTTCCCGTGAATTTTGTTTTTATGATTGTAGAGATAAAAAGAAAAAAAGAAAAAAAATATACATATATGTGTGTAAATATAAAAATAAAATATTGTGTTCTTTAAACCTTGGGATTCTAACCGATTTCTTGTTGTAAAAGATATATTTCAGGTTGATCGGAGGAAAAAATGCAAACGATAGCAAAGGAGAAAAATGAGGTAAGAAAAAATTTTTTAAAGTGGCAAAACAGTGAGCCTGCGCGATGGCTCCGTGTCACGGAGGTGATGCTCCGTGTTACCCTCCGTGACACGTTGAAGGCAAAATTTGGAATTTTACAAATTCAGGAATACTGCTGTGATGGCTCCGTGTCAGGAGGAGGACCTCCGCGTCGCCCTCCGTGACACGTTGAGTGTTACTTCGCGTCGGGTCACAGGGTCACTGGGTAACCCGCGCGAAAATCACACAACCCCGATTTCCCCTCATTTTCTCTCATTTTCATCCCCCTCATGACAACCCTCCCAAAAATTCCCTCTCCCTCGACGTGCCACGGACCTAGGTACAAAATTTCATCAAGTTTTCTTCCGTTCATCGAATCTAAGGTACGTTCATCACCTCTATCTCAATTTTGGTCAAATTTTTCAATTTATAGCATGAGATGTGAGTAAACGTTACCCTATGCTTAAATTGAGCTTAAATACATTTAAGTTATTGTTGATTGATGTTCGTAATATCATTGTGATTGTATGAACCGATAAAAACACGAGCTTGATCGAATTTTGAAAAATTATAGCTAGGGCTTGAATTTGAACATGAAAAGGAGAAATCTAGTTGAATTGTAATTCTTGTTGGGTTAGTATGTTGGGTGAGATGAGTTGGTCGTGTTCTATGTAATATGCTAAAAGACCGGCCAGTTTTTGGGAGTAATTATAGTATGTAGAAATGGGTAGATTACATAGGTTTCTGTAGATAAATAGTTTTTCATTTTTTACTTTTCTCTTCTTCATTGTTATGTGCTCTGTATGAAATAATGATCGATGGTGATGTGGGATTAGTTGTGCAGTGCAAAGATGTCTGATGAGTTATACCGTAATTTGCGGAATGCACAAGTCAATATTGTTTGTGTTTTTAGTTGTGTTAGTTTTCTTGTTTTGTAAATTAGAAATAAATATGTTCTTGCGTGAGTCTTTGAAATGGTGGCTGAAGACTAAGTGTGGGGCGCGAGCCTAACCCAACCTTAGTGAAGCTAATTTTAAATTGACTAACATTGGGGCTGTCTGCTTTCTTTGACGGGAACAATGGAAACGGAAAGACAAAGGAAAGGCGCATCTGTCGGGCGCTAGGAAGAAAGACTCGGGCGGGAACAGCGGTCAGCAGCACCAGCGGTTCCACGCGGCCAGCGTCGCCAATACGGAACCCGAAGGGTGACAGAGGAAGGAAGAAATGGTACACAAAGCACAAGGAGAGCAAGTACTTTACACAGGAGCATTTTGCAAGAGCCATTGGCACGGAGTTCCCCGCATTGTACAGGATTGATACTGCCAGGTTGCGCTTCATTTTTGGCGAGCCCAAGGGTGCAATCGCCGATCCAGGAGTTCTATGCAAATTGGAGACCCAACGCTCCACAGTCACACCATCAAAATAAGGGGCGGTGTCACACTTGAGCCTCATCACTTAAATGCCATATTGGGGGGCGCGAACACGATGCCCGTGTACTCAGAGCAGAGTGAATATCATTCCACCATATGCGGATATCAGAAGCACATTATGTGGAGCCCCGTTCAACAGCACTGGAGCAGGCATAGGAGAGGGGCTACCATCAGACCGTGCCCTACTCACAGATGAACAGGAAGCCAGGATACGGCTGAAGATAGTTTGTTCTTTTCATTCCGAAGTGCACATGACGAATGTCATCCGGGATCGCGTATGCCTGGTGTATGCCCTGATGAAAGGGCTGGAGATAAATGTCGGGGCAGTCATATCCGCCATGAAGAGAAGCTTTCCCGTTTGCATCAAGGGCACGGAGTGCGGGTTTGGTGGTTTGCGACCACGTTCTGAGGGGCCTGGATGTGGAGGAAGGAGCCCTAGACTATATCCCGCAGATGGAGAGGCGTGCCAAAGACGTCACAAAGACTAAGGCACCCGACACCACTCACGGGCCAGTTCTCACACTAGCCGGCCGACATGCTCGGGGATGATCGATACATAGCCCCGCATGTTCGGGATGTAGATGCTCCAGGCGCGCATAGGCGGGAGGCCGACCGGCAACGGAGGATGGCTGTGGCAGCTCGACCTAGGTACACTCGGGAAAACGCCAGGAGCTCTATGTCGTGTGGGCCCAAAAAGCTTTTGTAGAGCCGTGGATGATGATGTCCCCACTGATGAGAAGACACGTCGCGAGGATTCCGACGTTGAGTCGGAGGAGGACGACGAAATTCGGACATAGGAGATGAGGCGGCAGCACGTGAAGAAGTGGAATACTTTGATTGATCAGGGAGTTTCACCACCCACTTTGTGTTTGTGATTGTAGACACGGGGACAATGTTCGATTTTAAGTGTGGGGTGGGGAGTAGTTAGGTGATGTAGTGTTCGTCTTGATTTGTATGTATGTGCATGTTATGTTGTACACTTTTTAAAAATATTGTGACCACTGTTTTTGTGTGTATGTTTCGTATTGTAAATATATTTGTGAAAATTTGTGTCTTGTTGAATGTTGTTAGCTAGTGTGTAAATAGTTTTGTCGAAATTATCGATATTTTTAAAATTTTAGTTGATTATTTTTATCATTGGGTTTCTCGGAGTTTGTTTTCGGTTCTTTTACCGAGAAGAGTCTCATTTCACCGAAGTCGTAGATAGTGACCATTCCCTATGATGGATGGATGACGACCGTCTTAAGGGAAATGCAGTCGATAGGAGTAGATTTTTATTTTCAATTTTGGTTTGTTGGTTGTATCCCATGCATGTTGCTATTCTATGGCTCACGAAATCCTTGCTACGTGTTGTACATAATGTTTATAGTAAAGGTGATTCGTTTGAAAGCACGCAAATTTTGTTCATATGTGAGATACTTAGGCCACAGAATTCGATTCCCGGTGTGATTGTGAGGCTTAATTTTGAATTCTTGTAATTAGGCGATTAAAGTATGTGAATATGTCTTGAGTCGAGCATGTGCAATGAGCGTATAGTGAGGTCTCGTTTATTTCATGCTACTGTGAAGTGTCTAGAACTTGCCTGGTGTGTATACGAAACGAAACTGGGGAAGTGTAGTGTGGGAAAGGATGGTAGGCGTTTCTTTGTTTATCCTAACGTTTTCTTTTTCATATATACCCACCTTGAATGTCAAATCCTAGTTAGCCCGTTGAGCCCTTAGCCTATTTTTTTCTTTTGTCAAAAGGTGTAAACCAAGCTTAACCCTTTCTTTCATTGTCCGTAAACCTAATCCGAACTCTTAAGTGCTCAGAAAAAATAATTTCCCACGGTGTAAAGGAGTGAAATGGTGAAAGAAAATGAAAGAGGAAAAAGCAAAGTGATGAAAAGAAAGAAAAGAGTCAAGGTGCCTTTGGCCAGATGTAAAAGAAAATAAAGTGCATAACTAATCTTTGTTGTTTGGTCTGGTGTGTGGGGTGCGTAAAGAAGTTGGAAAAATTAATTAGAAGAACTCCAAGGTTGGGAGGAGGAAGAAAGAACTTATGCCCGAATATGATGGGATGTATTGAAAAAAGCGCTTAAGGTTATACTAGTTTACGTAGCTTACATTACAACCCGTTAAGTCTACGTGATCTTACATCACGCGTCCATATATTAGTGGAGTAATAACACTAGAGGCAAGCTTATGGTTCATGACACAATGCATGTGAATTCTTTTGGGAGAGTGAGCAAAATTGTGTGTGTGTCTATACCCGGCATGAATTTTTTAGAGTTCATGTGATTAAAATAGGTAAACTCTCTTATGTGTGAGGGCACATGTTTGACGAAAAAATAAATTCGTGTCGGATATCTTGGTCAGCTAATGTGCATGAGTTTTCCGATATCGAGTCGATTTGTGATGTCTAGGAGGTCTTGATATGTTTAAAGTCATTGTAATGATGCCATGCATGTTTTCTTGATGATTTGTATGTAAATAATCAGTGTAACCGTAGCTCGGATTTTGAGCCAAAGTAGCTATGATGGGATTTCAATTGCATGGTGTTGGGTATTGTTCGAGGACGAACAAGATTTTAAGTGTGGGGTAGGTGATGCAGGGCATATTTATATGCCCAAGTGATACTCAAATGCATGGTTTGAGCCTTGTTTATCCAACAATGTTTGTACATTCTCATGTAAATTGTAGGGAAGTGTGAATTTATACTAACCAACATGAATAGCGTTGTTTTGTAGGAAAAACATACTTTTTATGGAGCTAAGATGCATGTAGGGAGGAATCGGAGATGGACTCGGGAGTGAGCAAGGAAGCTGGTGGAGAAGCAAGAAATAAAGAGGCTCCGCGATGGGTGTGACACTGCCATCGCGGATGCATTCTGTCCGGGAGATATCATTTCAAGAATTTCCAGAGGGTTCGCGGTGTGCCGTGGCACGTTGGAATCAATTTCCCGGATCTTGACATTCCGGTGAAGGTGTGGCGTTTGCACCGTGGCTTGCAGTGGGCATGCTCAGCGTTGCATGCCGTGCCACGTTAAGGGACAGTACACAAACGGCTAAAATTCCAGAGAGCCTCCTGTTTGCACCGTGTGTCACAGAGGCAGTGCTCTGATGCACTCCGTGACACGTTACTTGTTATTCCGGAAAAAATTCTCACCAGTGTAAATAGAACACTTAGGTTCATTTTGAGTATTCTGACTTGGTGGAGAAAGAGCGTGGGTTACAGGCAGTTGAGAGGGCTGAAAATTCTTAGGGTTTTCTCTTTCCCTTTCTCCTTTCTTTCAATTGTTTGTATGATTTACACTCATTTAACGATGTTCAATCCACAAATGAGTGGCTAATTCCTCTTCTTGGCGAGGTTAGGAACCGTTGTATTGAAATGTAATTGTTGATTATCTGGTTTTCCATCTTTTCTTTCATGGTTGTTCTATTAATTCTTGTTCTTACTGCATTGATATCACAATGTTAATGTAAATCCAAAAGTCCGGTTTCACTCGAGCACAGCTTTGGAAAGTTGTGAATTAATAGGATATGATCTGTTCTTGGTTTGGGAAAATTGGGAATTGATTTACCTTCGGGATAGAAATATACCTGAAAGTCGTATTAGTCAAGGGTGGAATCGGTTTCGTATGGCTAGAACATGAATTTTTCTTATCACAGAAATGTAGGTGGAAGGTTCATGATTCTTAAGTTAGGTTAAATACGAGAGTTTTAATCCATAGGCATAAGTTCCGACTAGCAACCGGAGAAAGATAAACCATGTATCACAGATAATTAATTTCTTTACATGTTCACTTAGCCTCGGCTTGTGCTTGCTCATTGTTCAGACTCACTTGTATAAATTTTCTACATGGGTATAATTTAAATGTGTCTCTATTAATTAATTAATAAATATAAAATTTTTTCTTCACACTGTTGTCCTCATTTTAAGAAATCTGAGTAAATTGACACTTGGGGTGATTTTGCCCCGTAGTCAGTCCCTGTGGGAACGATACTTAGCTTACTTGAGCCACTTACTACTTGTTCGACCACGTGCACTTGCGTGTAGTCATCCAGACAGCCGAACAATGGTCAAGTTATGATGAGATTATAATTTCAGAAAGAATGCATGTATGCACTTCCTCTCATGTTGAAAGCATATGATATGCATGAAATACTTTAAATGATTTACTTTACTAAAGAGGTTTTACTTACCTTGCATACTCGGTATATTCCAAGTACTGACCACATACTTTCTATGCTATATCATTTCATGATACAGGCCCCGGCTCGAAGCTTCCAGCCCCACTCTTAGACAACTTTCTGGAGTTAGTATACGCTTAAGATAGGTGAGTCCTCATCTTTCGAGGACAGGATTTTAGTTTCTTTTGTGTATTTCCGAGTTTGAGTATTCAATTAGCTGGGGTTTTGTCCTATCAACTTATCGTAGTAGAGGCTTTTCAGACTTATGTATGTGTTAGCTTTGGATGTTATTTTGATGTTACGTTGATTTAGACTTCCGTTGTGTTATATTGATGCTTCATTTCAGTTTATTGAATGAGTTAATTGTACGCTTATGCCATGGGTTGACTTGGGGTCTCTCGAGGTCCCTTGTCCCGTGTCTACGATCTGGGCCTCCCATTTGGGTTGTCAAAAAATATGGTATCAGGTAATAGGTTTGGATGTCTCTAGGGAGTTTGAAAAGATACGTTAGGTAGAGTCTTTTCATGGGTGTGAAGTGTGTGCCACACTTACGACGAAGTCTACTAGATGTTTATGAAATGTTCCTTCTTTCATGATCTTTGTCGTGCGATGAAAAGCCTTTCTATCCTTCTAATTCGTTCTATTCGTGATTGCAAATCATGGCTCCTCGAAGGATGAATGTAAGGAGGAATGGGTAGTGAGCCATGAGGATAGAAAGCAGTCATGGACATCAGCCAGGCCCCACAGTTTAGGAGCCTGGAACACCGGGAGCCAACCGCTCATGTTTGAGTTTCGAGTTTCCATTCAGATGCTAGCGCAGGCCTTGACCGCTTAGGTAAATCAGCAGGCCGTTGTGCATGTTCCTCAAAATGGAGAATGTGGTGACGACTAGTCGAACTTCTTGAGAATGACCTCCAAGTTCTTGGGGTGAAGGTAGATGAGGACCCGCATGACTTCATTGATAAGATTGTCAAGATCACCCAGGTCATGGGGGTGAGTAGTGTTGAGTGCGCAGAGTTGGCCTGCTACTATTTGAAGGGGATGCGCATATTTGGTTCCCGCCGGTGGAAGGACAACGGGGTCACGGGGTAGGTCCGTCACATGGGAGGATTTTTTCGGGTTGCATTCCTAGATCAGTTCTTCCCTCGAGAAATGAGGGAGTTCAAAGCAGTCGAGTTTCTAAATTTAATTCAAGGAGGGTGATTGTTCCAGAAGTACGCCCTTGAGTTCACTTGCCCTGCTCTCGTATGCCACAGGTTAGTGGCGTAGGCCAACGGGCGCGGGTGAGAAGATTTGTGCATGGTATAGCAGGATATTTGGACAAGTACTGTAAGACAGCTATGCTCCATCAGGACATGGACTTCCCCTCGCACGCATTGTGTTGTACGCTCAGCAGATGGAGGCAGCACATTCAAGCGGGAGAGAGGGAGGCCAAGAGGGCCGGGCTGAGACCAAGATTGTCTCGGCGAGAGGTCAGGTGGGTGGAAAGTGACAGCGAGACTCACCGGAGGTGTCTGCCCTCGCATCTTCAACATTAGTGTGCCATCCAGGCCCTAGACATGATCGAGAGGACGACGTCAGGCTTCAGGGGTCATAACGGTAGACCCGCATATTCCGGCATTCCGGTGTGGCGAGGTGGCCGAGGACACACTTGCGGTGTTTGGCGAGGGTGAGTGTGTTTGGGTGTGGTAAGCCCTGAAATATGCTTAGAGATTATCCAGCTACGAGACAGGATCAGGTTGGGGCCGAGGTCTAGCTTCTTGTTCGGCAGCCCCTCCCCACGCTCGGCCATCGAGGCATCTACTAGCATAGCTAGCGGTCAGCTCCCGAAGCAGATTCATGCCTTAGCCACTCGTCGAGGAGCAAGAGGCCTCACCGAGATATAGTCACCGGTATGTTGAGATTTTTTCATGTTGATGTTTATGCTTTTCTAGATCGAGGGCTACCTATCTTTGTGACACCATATAGCGGTAGCTTTGGAGTCGGTCTAGATGTCTTATCGGAGCCCTTCTCAGTTTCTACTCCAATAGGTGATTCAATTATAGCTAGATAGGTGTATAGAGATTTCAGTTATAGTTCTTCAGAAGGTCACCTCAGCATACTTGACAAAGTTACCCATGACCGATTTTGATGTTATTCTCGGCATGGATTGGCTATTTGCAACTATGCTTTAGTTAATTGTAGGACACAGTCGGTAGAGTTCATATTTTCGGGTGAGCCGGTCTTAGAATGGAAGGGTAGTTCATTTGTGCCTTTAGGTCTATTCATTTCCTACCTTAAGGCCAAAGATAATTTCCTAAGGGTTGTTTGTACAATCTACGTAGGGTTAAGGATGTGAGGTCAGGACCACGACCATTCACTCGATTCCGAGTAGTATGTGAGTACGAGAGGTCTTTTCGATGATTTTCCAAGTGTACCTCCCGAGCGGGAATTGATTTTGGTATAGATCTGTTTCCCAACACATCAACCCATATCTATTACGCCTTACAGAATGACTCCAGTGAGATAAAAGAGTTGAAGGATCGATTGAAGGACCTGTTAGATAAAGGCTTTATTAGGTCGAGTAAGTCTCCCTGGTGCTGCACAGTACTTCCACTCGTTCGGAATAAAGATGGTTCCCTTCGCATGTACATTGATTATAGGCAGCTGAACAAGGTCACGGTTAGAACATGTATCGTTTACCCAGGATCGATGATTTGTTTGACCATCTTCAGGGGGACAAGTATTTCTCCAAGGTTGATCTCAGATCCGGACCATCACCAACTCGGGGTTACGGAGAGTGACATCCCGAAAACCGTTTCCAGGACTCGTATGGTCACTACGAATTTGTTGTTATGTCTTTTGGACTAACCAATGCTCCTGCAACTTTTATGGAACTAATGAACTGGGTGTTCAAGGCATATCTAGACATGTTCGTGATTGTTTTATCGAAGACATCCCTTATATGCTCTCGGAGCGAGGAGGAGCATGCAGCTCACCTGAGGTAGTGCTTTAGACCATCAAGGATCGTAAGTTGTATGCAAAAATTCAGCAAGTGTGAGAATTGGTTGAACTTGGTGCATTTTTGGGCACGTGGTATCAAGTGAAAGGCATAAAGATAGCTTCTCGAGAAAATCGGCGGTGAAGAATTAGCCCAGTAGGTGAACCCATCGAGATATCGAGGGAGCTTTTTGGGCTTAGCGGGTTAATATCGGATATTTGTGGAGGTTTCATCTATTGTCAGCACCATTGACCAATTTTACCTAGAAGAAGGTGAAGTTTTAATGGTTGGAGGCTTGTGAGAGAAGCTTTTGAAGACCAGTTAGTATCTTCTCCAGGTTGATGAGTCCTCATCTTTCGAGGACCGAGAATTTCAGTTCTTTTTATTATTTCTAGTTTAGTATTGTTGAGTTTAGGCGGGGTTTTGTCATCAACTGCGTCTAGACTAGAGCTTTTCAGACTTATTTATGTGTTAGCTTCGGATGTTATTATGATGTTATGTTGAGTTAGACTTCCATGAGTTACTTTGATGCTTTCTTTGGTTTATTGAATGAGTTAGTGAATATTTATGCCATGGGTTGACTTGGGGTCTCTCGAGGTCCACTTGTCCCGTGTCTACGATCTGGGGCCTCCATTAGTGCAAGTGACAAATATGGTATCGGAGTAATAGGTTTGATGTCTCTAGGGAGTTTGAAAGACACGTTAGGTAGAGTCTTTTTCATAGGTGTGAAAGCTCGCGCCACACTTATGACAGAAGAGTCTACCTAGACGTACAAGGAAATCTTCCCTTCTTTTTATGATCTATGTCGTGCGGTTAAAAGCCTTTCTATCCTTCTAATTCATTCTATTCGTGATTGCAGAATCATGGCTCCTCGAAGGATGAATGGAAGGAGGAATGGAGGTATTGAAGGCCACGAGGATGGAAACAGTCATATGGACATCCAATAGCCCCACCGATTGGAGCCTCAGGCACCCGAGCCAGCCGCTCATGATGAGTTAGAGCTGCCATTCGAATCTTTAGTGCGAGGCCTTGATTGCTCGGGTCAATCAGAGGCCATTGTGCATGTTCCTCAAAACGGCAATGTGGCAGCGTCTAGGGTTTGAGATTTCTTGAGAATGAACCCGCTGGAGTTCTTGGGGTACAAGGTAGATGATTCGCATAACTACATTGATGAGATTGTCAAGATCACAGGTCATGGGGGTGAGTAATGTTAGTCTTGCGAGTTGGCCTCCTACCAGTTCAAGGGGTTGCGCATATTTTGTTGTGCTAGTGGAAGGACAACGAGGGGATGCAGGAGCAGGTTCATCACATGGGAGGAGTTTCGGGTTGCATTCTAGATTGGTTCTTCCCTCGAGAGATGAGGAGTTGAAAGCGAGCCCGGGATTTTGAATTTAAAGCAGGAGGATGGTGTTGAAGTATTCCCATTGAGTTCACCTGCCTATCTAAATATGCGGAGTTAGTGGCCGACCAGCGGGTGCGGGTGAGCAGATTTGTGCATGGTATAGCAGGATATTTGGACAAGGACTGCGGGACAACTATGCTCATCAGGGCATGGACTTCCTAGCATTTTTGTTGTATGCTCGGCATATGTAGGTGGCATTCGACGAGAGAGAGGCCAAGAGGAGCGGGAGCGAGGACCACGAATTCTCTCGGTAGAGGTCCGGTTGTTGTTTAGACTTCACCAGTAAGATCAGAAAAAGATCCCATTATTCCTTTCACAGAGATGGGCCTGATAGAACTTCGGGTTTCATCATGCAAAAAGTACTTGGAAGGAGCTATAATTCCCAGCCTTACTACCTGAGATCAACAACGGCATGAGCATGCCCATAGTAGTTCTGCCCGTCATCCAAAAGTAATGGAGGTCCTAGGGTCGGCGGTACCATACTATTTTTGGAGAAACTGTATTGTTGTATTTTGCTTGTATATTATATTATGAGGATTAATTTTGAAAAATTGTAAATTCTCAATTTTTAAAAATTTTAAATTTAAGATATGTATTTTTTGTATCTTCAACCGTGTAATTCATCGAATTGTTAATCAAATCTTTATGATTTTTTGAGTCTAAAATAGATTATAGAATCTTGTTAATTGTGGTAGCCGGATTTTTTATTTTTGAAAATCCTATTAGCGTATTTTTATAGGTTGTATACTAGGTATTTCAACATTATCTTTTCAACCGTATGTATTTGATTTTTAGGGCTTCTATTTGTATTTAGTTGTATTTATGACACAATGCAAACAAATAGATTACAATATAATCATGCTATTATGTTATACAGATACATATACATATATGTATATATAAGTTGTATTGTTATGTATTTATCAATGGACATAGTTTTTTTAACGAGATACATATTAGTACTCTGATACAATTAAATACACAATTCTTTATACCTTTTTTAGAATTTATTTTTTTAAAATTCATGTATTTGGTTGTATTTGTAATTACAAATTATTTATTTATTTTATAATTAAAGAATGAAAAAGTATATTACGGAAATAAATCACTTTTTCTATTTTCTTTACAAGGTGTTTTATATAAAATAAAGAATTCCATCTAGTTTTTAGAGTCCATTTAATTAATAAATGTAATAATTATCAATTACATGAATAATGGTAACTGATTATTTAGGTGAAACATAATTCCTAAAATTACTCATCTAATTAGATTTTTGTATTTGAATTTGATGCGTTTTACCTTATATTTATGATACAAATTATTTATTTTGATAATTCAAGAATGAAAAGTATATGATTATAGAAGTAAATCACTTTTTTTGATTTGCTTTACAAGTTTTTATATAAAATAAAGAATTCATCCGTTTTAGAGTCCATTTAATTAAGGAATGTAATGATTATCAATTGCATGAATAACGGTAACTAATTATTTAGGTGAAAAATAATCCCTAAAATCACTCATAATTAGATTTTTTGTATTTGTATTTGATTGTGTTTACCTAAATACATCACGGCACATAAAATATTGTCATTTTTTGTAAATAAGTAAAATATTACTTCGGCCTATTTTCGCCCAAAATGTGCGTTCATTAGGGATTGCCCACAGCTTAGGCCGGGGCGGTGCTTGATAGTTGAGGTGGCATCCGGTCGAGGTAAAGGAGGTATTCGAGATAGAAAGGGGTGGTACTCGATTCCGGCGGAGGTTACACAGCCCAATAGGGGAAGGTCTCAGGCAGGTAATCAGGCCCCTTCTATGCATTTTCAATCTACCCGAGGTAGAGGCTTTAAACGCTGTTATTACAGGTATGATTCTTGTATGTGACCTGAGGTAGAGGCTTTAGACATCGTTATCACATATGATTCTTGTATTTGACAAAATGGCTGGCTTTGTGATCCTGGATCTACATTTTATGTGTCTATTTATTTTGTTGTGGATTGGACCTTGCCTTGATATTCTTGATATTAGATTCATGTGTCTACTCCTGTGGAGATTAACATGGTTATGATACACGGATAGACTTGGTGATCTAAGACATGGTAGACTTTGATGTTATTTTGGGGATGAGATGGTTGTCTCCCTACCATGCCATTTTTGGATTGTCATGCTAGAGAGTCACCCTTAGCAATGCCGGGATTGTCTAGGTCGGAGTGGCAAGGGAATTGTAGCCTGTTCCTAAGAATATTATCTTAAAATTGAGTCTTGGAAATTTGATAGGGCGGGAGTGTTAAGCATATCTAGCCCACATTGGGATCAATTCATAGGTCCTTCCATAGAGTCGATCTCGATAGTTTGTGAGTTTATAGAGGTATTTATTTTCAAATTTTCCTAGTATGCCACCGAAACAAGATGTTGACTTACGCATAGATTTAGAGCCGGGGACTGACCCATTTCCATACCGCTATATAGGATTACACCGGTAGAGTTGAGTGAACTTAAGGAGAAGTTGCAGGAGTTACTCGGTAAGGGATTTATTAGGCCAGATGTCTCTTCATTGGAATTGTCCCCATGTTGTTTTGTGAAAAAGAAGGATGGTAGCATGCAGATGTGCATTGAGTACCGTCAGCTAAATAAGATAACTATTGAGAATAAATACCCTCTTCCCCAAATAGATGACTTGTTTGATCGGCTACAAGGGCACCGGTGTTCTCAAAATTTGACTTTAGATCTGGCTATCATCAGCTGAGAATTCATGCCGAGGATATTCTAAAAACAGCTTTTCGGACTAGGTATGAGAATTATGAGTTCCTAGTCATGTTATTTGGACTCAACAATGCTCTAGGAGGCGTTCATGAGCTTGATGAATGGTAACCCTATGCAGATTCCCTTTTGTGATAATTTTCATTGATGATATTTTGGTGTATTCCAAGACTAAGCAAGGACATGAGAATCATTTGAGTATTGTGTTGGGAAGCCACGAAGGAGAAAAAAGCTGTAAAAACAAAGTTCACTAAATGTAAATTTTGGCGGGAATTGATGTCATTTTGGGGCTTTTAGTCTCTAAGGAATGAATTAGGTAGATCTCCAAAGGCGCAAGCAGTTTGAAATTGAGCTAGGCCTACTACAGTGATAGAGCTTCAAAGTTTTGTGGGATTTGGCCAGCTATTACCAGATTTGTCGAGGATTTGAGTCATTGCACCGGTGTTGATAAGGCTGATCCCAAAGGATGTGCCTTTCTGGTGGTCTGAGGAATGTGAAGAAAGTTTTCAGAAGCTCAAAACCTTACTAACCACGACACCTATTTTGGCACTATAGGTAGAAGGTAAAGATTTTATAGTCTATTGTGATGTCTCACCGATGCGGATTAGGTCTTGCATTGATGAAAAATGAGTCATTTCCTATGCTTCGAGACAGCTAAAGGTGCATGAAGAGAACTACCCATGCATGACCGGGGAGTTGGTGGCGCGTGTTCGCTTTAAAAATTTAAGGTATTACTTGTGTGGCTTGGGTGCGAGTGTTTACGAGACCATCACAACTTGCAATATGTGTTTTCTCCCATATGGATCTGTCTGAGACAGCAGAGATGGATGGAACTGCTTAAGGACTATGATGTTCCAATCCTATATCAACCAAGGAGGGCAAATGTGGTGGCACATTCCTTGAGCCGAAAAGCAGTGAGCATGGGCAGTTTGGCTTGTTTAGAAGCTACTCGGCACTCGATGGCCAAAAGAAGTTCAGACAACTTTGGCAAATAGACTAGTGAGACTTATGTTTGTAGAGACAAGAGGATACTAGCCAATGTGGAGACCAAGTCATCCTTGCTAGAGGGAGGTGAAATCCAAGCAGTTTGAGGATGCAAGAATTTGAGTAATATTTGTGACTAGGTCTTACAAGGGGAAGCAAAGGAGGTGACAAAAGATGATAAAAGGACTCTAAGGATAAGGGGGTGTGCATGTGTTCCCTGGGTTGGAGAGATAATCAAAACCATCATGTCCGAAGCTCATAGCTTGAGGTACTCTATCCATCTTAGGGTTACTAAAATTTATCCATGGCTTGAAGCAACACTATTGGTAGGGATGAAGAGGGACATTAGTGAGTATGTCGCCCGGTGCCTAAATTGTCGGCAAACTGAAATATGAGCATTAGAAGCCTGGGGGAGTACTTCAGAGAATGCCCACTCCAGACTGGAAGTGGGAGCGGATAGCGATGGACTTTATGATTGGCCTTCTGAAGATGTTGGGGTAGTTTGACTCAGTTGGGTTATTATTGATATGCGGCTAAGTCGGCCCATTTCTTACATTCGGGTGACTTACAATGTAGAGAGACTGGCCAAGCTATATATGAAAGAGGTGATTCGGTTGTATGGAGTGCCAATTTCAATTGGCGTCTCAAACAGGGTATATAGTTCACCTCTAACTTTCGAAGGACCTTGCGAGTGGCCCAGGTACCAAATTGGATTTGGGCATAGCCTTTCACTCCAGAGATGGACGGTCGGAGAGGACAATTCGGGGTTTTAGAGGACATGCTTCGGGCCTGTGCGATCGATTTTGGTGGCCATTAGGATAATTCTACCTTTGGAAAATTTTCTTATAATAATAGCTATCACTAAAGCATTGGCATGGCACCATTCAGCTTTAATGAAAGGAAATGCGAGATCTGAATGGTGGTTTGACGCGTTTGCGGTAAGACAGGGTACTGACTTGTAAGGAGTCTTTGGAGAAGGTTAGGGTGATTTAGGAGTGATTGGTGGCTGCTCCAAAGCAGGTAGAAGTAATATGCAGATAAAGGTAAGGGATATGTAGTTCATGGTGGGAGTAGTGTGCTCAGGTTTCCCCCATGAAGAGGTGATGAGATTTGGCAGGCAAGCTTAGCCGAGGTACATTGGCTGTTCTAGGTTCTTCAGCACATAGGAGAGGTAGTTATGAACTAGCTTTGCTGCCAAGGTTGTTAGGAGTACTTCTAATATTCCATGTCTCCATGTTCAGAAATACTATGGAGATGGATCTTTTGCCAATTCAATGGGATTTAGTGCTACTTAATGAGAACTATCTTTTGAGGAGGAGCTGGTGGCCATATTAGATAGAGTATGCAATATGAGGTTGAAAGAGATCACAACGGTAAAGGTCAGAGAAGAATCGTCCTATAGAGGAAGCCACTTGGGAAATGAGGCCGACATGCGGGATCGATACCCCCAACTATTTATAGAATACGTTATGTCTCTTTTCTTGCTTTTATAGTCCATTCAGGGATGAATGGTATTTTATTTGGTATTTTATGTAATGATCCATCCTCCATTATGGGGAAAAATAAGTCAAACACCCTCTTTTGTCTAGGTTGTTGGTGGAAAGTCTTGGGTGAGTGTTTCTTAAAACTAAAGATTAAGGAATGGTTTGTGTGTAGGGAATGGGAGATGTGGTATCGGGGGACTGTTGCATCATGGGGAAAACCATTGCAGCAGGGCCATTACCACAGTCAGAGGCCCAACGTAATGAACTAGGAATGTAGCCATCGGATCCGCTATAACACTATCTTGACCGCTATAGTGGGTCGCATGGCGGAAATATTACGCTATAGCGAGATGATGGGAGGCAGTAAAAGTGAGTTTTAGGTGGGATTTCAGGTTTACCCATTATTCTAAGACACAACTAGTAGAAGCTAAGGGAGATTTTCCAAATGGCAGAGTGATTCTACCTCAAGATAATTTTAGTTTATTCCATCTACTTCCCTTACTCCTAACCCCATTGAAAGGGAAACCTCTAATGGTGTTGTTGAAGAACCTAAATTTTGAAACTAGTGTTGATTAATGGAGAACTAGTGGGTGTTGGTCCTTAAGTCTAAAAGGGAGCAATGAGCACTTTTTAGGAAGTGTGAATGCATGTGCATAAGGATGAGATAGTGAGACCTACGGTTTGATAAAATAACGGTATTATCCCTAGTAAAATCCTAATGAGGGGTTAAGGAGCGGGAACTCCATGACTTGGGATAGAAATGATTGTTATGTGAATGGGAACATGATGAATTTCTTGGTGGGTAGTGATTGAGGCCGTGTTACTAGGTAGAATTGGGGGCTTAAATTTCCCAGAGACCCTTGTTGAAAAGTAAATAATAGAATTCTTTGTAATTGTTGTAGATTTCGAACATCCCGAGGCGTTGAGAAAAGGCAAAGATCCAGCAGAGTAATTGGCATTTGAATCATCCAACTAAGGTAGGTTATGATTTAGAAGGAGTTAGACTTTATATAATGACATATATGCGTGTGGAATGATAATGTGTTGCTTGAATTTGGTCCCCAAATACTATTTGTTGTTAATAATTCACTTGTTAAATTCAATTGATGAAGTGAATCTGATATGATGTGAAATTGGATGCTGAGATGTTGTATGTGTTCTTTCATATTGTCATGAAATTGAACAATGAATTGTATAGATAAAGCGAGATGAGCTACCTTGCGAAGTCTTTGATAAAGGCGCTAAGCTTTCATATCTAAAGCTCCAAATACCTTTCACAGTATTTGGAGAGGTAGTAATTAGGACATCAATTTTCTCTTGATCTCCTCTATCACCCTTCTCAGAAATTTTTGTGCCTAACACAATACCTTTTCCACAAAATGGTACTTCTCCCAATAAAGTAAGTTCATTTTGTATCTCTTGACTTCCACATCCAGCCCGAACCAAGCATTCTCAAATCGTTCCCAACGCAGAAGTCATCATGACGACTTCCATGGTATCCTCCACCATATCTGAGATGATTGACATCATGCACCATTGGAATGTAGCTGGAGCATTGTAAAGCTCAAAGGAATCCTTTTAAATGCAAAGTCCATAGGGACACGTAAAGGTGGTTTTCTCTTGATCCTCCGGGGGTAATCGAAATATGATTGTATCCCGAGTACCCATCTAACAAATAGTAATACTCTTTCCCGGCGAATCAATCTAGCATGTGGTCAATTAATAGAACCAGAAAATGATCCTTTTTGGTCCATTAGTTCAAGCACACGGTAATCCATACACACCCTCCATCCAATTGTAACACCCCAAAAATCCCCTAAGATCAAACCCGAGGTTTGAATTCGCTGAGAAAACTACACTAGAGTAATAGAACGAATGAGGAATGAGCCGTTGTGGGAAAATAACAACTTGTGGTTTGTCACGTAGTGACCTTCATTCAATCCCCTCCCGAAGCAACGGACCCAACAATGACTCATTGGTGTATTCAAGGTCATTCTAAGCGGAGTTGTTGAGTGGATTTCGATGAGGGTCAAAGTTGGTTCAGAGACAATAGATGGATACCACGGCTCGTTGTGTCACGTAATGATTTATGGTATAATTTCATTGGAAGAAGTTAGAAATTTATGAAGGTGAGTGAGTGGCGACGACGGCGGAGTGGTAGTCATTATTTTAGATGATGACTCGTCTGTTTGGTTGTTGTCGAGCATCGGTACTAGATGTATTCTGGTAGCAATGGATGAATCCAATGAGCCGTCGAGTCCTACAATGATTGTTGGATGGGTCGTTGTAGTGGTAATCCCGGAATTTTTATGCGATTTTCAAGGGTAGTTTTGTAAATTTCTAGCTCCTAACTTTCTAATGATATCGTTTTGAAATTGTAATAGGTGCTTCTTTAAGAGGGTTTAGCCTGGCCTAAATCATTATGCTCCCATGCATGTATTAGGAGTGAGAAATCCTCTTCCAAGATCAAACTAGAATTTCTCCTCAATTTCTTCCTCAATTCTCTTGGGCTTTCAAGACCGGGTTTGGAAATCGGTTACCCAAATATGTAGGGCCATGAATGGGGATTTCTTCCCACCCTCATCACCCAAATTTCTCCTTGAATCCCTGAATTCATGTTTTATAATCAAGTGTATTGATTTCTGATTTTTAACCCAATGCTATGAAATGATCTGTGCTATATTTATGGGTCTGTCCCCTCATATTCTAGTGAATGATTTAAGTCTAATTGGCAGATTTTACACTCAATTTGATTATAAATTCATGTTTTAAGCTATTAGAAATTATGCCCTATTATGCATGTTTTATGGAAATTCAAGCCTATGATCCATGATTTCAAGCATGATGAGTTATCTAATATGCATAAATATTTATGAACTCTCAACTTATGATTTCATGATTTTATAGTATGAAGTCAATTTCAAGTATGTACAATTTTATGATTTGGAAAAGCGCAAGTTAAGTATGCTTATTATGATTTAGCCAAGGTTAACAAGATCATTTTATGATATGTTTTGGTATCCAAGACTCCCAACGTTAAGATTTAAGCTATGTTTTTGAAAATATGATTATATGAGAAATATGCATGTTTGAGAATAATGCCTAGAGCCTAGTAGGACGGGGTTTTGGTCCCGATCTTTGGACTACGCGTCAACGTAGATATATTCTTGGAACCTATCAAGAGAGTGTTTCTCCCACCCGAGGGAATATCGTGATATCACACATTATTCGTCCTTTACCCTAACAAGGCTTAGGATGGCCCTCCTCCACGTGGGCAAGATGAGGAATCATCATGCACTATACATGGTGGTTGTTGGTTATGATGAGTCTCCCATTATTCCTCATAATTTTAGTTACTCATATTCATGACTTATTGTTATATCGAGAACTCAAAGATCGGACCTAGGGTTGAAATGGGGAAAAACTAAAAATTCAAGTTGCAAGAATAGAGACGAGGTGTTGGATGACTCGTGAGCAACCAGCAGTGAGTGAGGTGACTCGTGGGGAGGACTAGTGGAGAGTAGGAAGTTTGGAGGAGAAGGGTTCCCCATGGGCGTGAGATGACTCGTGGTTAGTCACCACGAGTCGTTAGGTCCAACCGCGGGTAAGGGAAAAGAGATATAAGTCGGACCGGTGTACTTGACGATTGGTGACCATGAGTCGTGCTCACACCTAACGATACATTACATGATCCATTATGAGCCCACGAGTTTAGACAAGGCAGTGTACTCAACGAGCAACATGACGATTCGTTCCCCGGTGGCGAGTGGTGCTTCGTCTATTAGGACCACCTAACGGTTATTTTTACTGCGAATTTAGTAAGGGTATTTTCATAATTCCTAAGTTCCCTACGCGACCTATGATATGTCTTTTAAGGCTCGTTTTACAGGGTTTTTAAGGGGGAACCTATTCTAAGCTAATTCATTCCCGCATGCAAGCTGAGAGTTTGAAGAGAGGATTTGATAAGTTTTGAAGGTTTTCATTGGGTCTCATCTTGGGCAATCGAAGTGGTAGAATCATCCATTCCAAGGTATGTAGGGTTATGAGTCGGAGTCTTCTTCCCACCCCATATGTCTATCTAAGTATGAAATTCCTATGATCAAGTTATGGGGGTTTTACTCAATTGCATAATTCTTCAATTTCTATACATGGGTATGATTAGATTATGTTTCTATTGATGAATTGTGAAGCTTGACAAGATTTTAAATTATTTTCAATACGAAATTGTGTTTTATAAATTATGAAATTTAAATTTCCATGGATGAGGAGTTCATGAAAGAACAAAATGATGATGAATGTATGATGATGATGAGATGCGATGTTGAAAAGCATGTTTCTAAAGCTAACTCTTATTATGACATTATTTTCTATAAATGAGTTGACTAGATCCAAGCATGATAAATTTTGGGCAGACCCTTATATCAAGTATGATGATGTAGTATTTCTAAAAGTAAGCTTACCACATGGTTTTGGGTAGATGCTCCCACTATCTTGAGCTTGTGGTATGTTTGAAATAAAGCTTCACATATGCACGAATTCATAATTGAGATGTATGTTATCATTGAGCTTCATTTTATACGGTGTTGATTTTATGCATGATTCCATTGTTGATCTTCGTCAATAGATGATGTATAGCTTCGTTATATAAGATGTAGATCAATATGATTGGGGAGAGTCTGGCAGAGCGAGCTAAGGATCGATCACCTATGCCCCGGAGACTACGCGCCAACATAGGTTGATACTATTATGTTTGGGACCTCCTTGAGCTTCCCCTTGCCTGAATGGGTCTTCATCTTGATATCGATATAATAGTAGCTTCATTAGCCCTGGAAAGATTTTGGGCAGCTCACGCCCCACTTGAGTGTAATAGTCGTGACCACGTAAGCTCTATCGTGCTATGTCGGTTAAGTGGCGAGTCTCCCATTGTCTATAAGATTCAGATTTGCATATACTCATTACTCATGGTTATTAATTTAAACATGCCTATATAAAAGCAAGGTCTGAATCATTATTCCTTTCTATAAATGTCACATTTCAACTTTGAGTCATTTGAGTCGGTTATGATGTTATCAAGCTATGCATGGTCATATTATGAAAGGATTACGATTTCAGAATGAATGCATGTACTCCTTACTCACAGGATTGAAAGCTTATGGATATGTTATGAAATATTTTAACTGATTTACTTTACTTAACGGTTTTACTTACCTTGCATAGTCGGTATATTCCATGTCTTGACCGCATACTTTCTATCTTTACATATCGTTTCGAAATACGGGACCTAGCGCCAAGGCTCTGCCCCGTTCGTAGTCGATTGTCAGAGTTAGAACCTGCTTGGTTGGTGAGTCCTAATCCTTCGAGGTCTAAACTTTCAATTTCCTTATGTATTTTAGTTTTAGAGTATTGTTGAGTTAGTTGGGGCGTTGTCCCATCCTTCTGTCACAGAGATTAGAGCTTTCGGACTTTATATGTGTTTAGCTTCAGATTCTTATTCTGATGTTTTGTTGAGATAGACTTTCGTTGCGTTTATATTGATGATTTCTTTCATTTATCGAATGAGTTAGATGTATGCTTGTTCCATGGATCCACTTGGTCTCGGTGTCCCTTGTCCAGGTGTCTACGATCAGAGCCTCCGTTCGGTCGAACTGGTATCAGAGGAATAGGTTGAGTGTCCTAGGGTGTCTGAAAGCCGCGTTAAGTAGAGTCTTTTTCATGGGTGTGAAGCGCGCCACACTTATGAAGAAGAGGGTACAGACATTTAAGGAAATGTTCCTTCTTACATTGATACATTGTCATGCGATAAAAAAGTCATTCTATCCTTCTAATTCGCGCTATTCGTAATTTTAGATTCATGGCTCCTCTAAGAATGAATGGAAGAAGGAATGGAAGGTGGTGAAGGCCACGAGGATGGAAATGGTTATGGGCATCAGCCGGCCCACCATTTCGGGAGCCTCGAACACGGAGCCGACCGCTCATGCGGCTCGAACGCTATTCGAGATGCTGCCGCGAGCTTTGACTGCCAGCTAAATCAGCAAGCCGTTGCATATGTTACGAAAATAGCAATGCAGCGACAGCAGGTAAAGGCTTCATGGGGATGAACCCACGAGTTCTTGGGGTCCAAGGTAGATGAGGACAGTATGATTTCATTGATGAGATTATCAAGATCACCCAAGTAATGGGGGTGAGTAGTGTTAAGTGCATAGAGTTATCCTCCTACTAGTTGAAGGGTTGTGCATATCTGGTTTCGCCAATAAAAGGATAGCGGGGTTGCGGAGCGAATTCCCTGTCCCACATGGGAGGATTTTCGGAGTTGCATTCCTAGATCGGTTCTTCCCTCGAGAGATGAGGGAACTGAAGGCAGTTGCATTTGTAAGCTTGAAGTAGGGAAGAATGACAATGCAAGAGTATTCCCTTAAGTTTACTCGCCTATCGAAATATGCCCCGGAGGTTAGTGGCTAACTTGAGGGCAGCGGGTGGCGAGATTTATTGCATGGTATAGTAGAATTATTGGACAAGGAATGATGGATTGCTATGCTTCACCAGATATGGACTTCCTCGTATGGTTTGTACGCCCAACAGATGGAGGTAGCACATTCGAGAGAGAGAGGCCAGAGGGCCAGGACCAAGGACCATAGATTCTCTTAGTAGTGCAGTGGTGTGCACCGACGGTGGGCTCACTAGAGATGATCGGCCTCGGCGTCTTTTGGTGTGTGCCATCCAAGCCTAGACATGATCAGAGAGGGAAAGCGTCAGGCTCGAGGGTCAGAGCGACGGACCCACAGATTCTTGCATCCATCACTTGTCGCAGATGTGGTTTGGGCCACACAAGCCGTTGCTTGGCCGGAGTTCGGGTGCTTGTTTTGGGTGTAGGAAGCGGGGACACATGCTTCAAGATTGTCCGGCAAAGGAAAGATCAAGTTGGGGGCTGAGGCCTAGCTTCTAGTTCAGCAGCCCCTCCCCCAGGCTCAGCACATCAGGGGGCATCTGGTAGCACAACTAGCGGTCAGTGCCAAAATAGATTCTATGCTTTAGCTTTTCGTCAAGCTGAGAGGTCTCCCAGGATGTAGTTCTTGGTATGTTGCAATTTTTCTAAATTGATGTATATGCTTTGCTAGGTCAGGAGCTCCTTGTCTTTTGTGACACCATATGTAGGCAATGGCTTTGAGTCAGTTTCGATGTCTTGTTAGAACCTTTCTCAGTTTACACTCTATTGAGTGACTCAATTATAGCTAGAACGGGTGTATAGGAGTTGCCCAATCTCGGTCATCATAAGGTCACCTCGTGAGACTTGATTGAGTTAGCCATGACGATTTCGATGTTATTCTCATGTTTGGCTATTTGCATGCTATTCTTCAGTCAATTGTAGAACCCAGGAAGTAGAGTTTAGATTTTCGAGTAGGCAAGCCTTAGAATGGAAGGGTAGTTCAGAAATTGTGTGCCTATAAGGTCGATTCATTTCCTACCTTAAGGCCAGAAAGATGATTTCTAAGGTGTTGTATGTACCATCTGGTTAGGGTTAAGGATGTATAGTCCAAAACCCCGACTATTCAGTCAGTTCTAGTAGTATGTGAATATCCAGAGGTCTTTCTTAATGATTTTCAGAGTGTCCCTCAGCCGAGGAGATTGATTTGTTATAGATTTTCTTCCCGATATGCGGCCTAATCTATTAAAGCCCTAAAGAATGGCTCCCACCGAGCTAAAAGGGTTGAAGGAGGATCAGTTGAAGGACCTGTTAGATAAAGAGTTTATTAGGTCAAGTAAGTCTCCATGGGGTGAACCAGTGTTATTTATTTAGAAGAAGGATGATTCTCTTTGGATGTGCATTGACTATCGGCGGCTAAAGGTTACCGTTAAGAACAAGTATCCTTTACCTAGGATCGATAATTTGTTCTACTAGCTTTAGGGTGCCAAGTGTTTCTCCAAGATTAATCTCAAATTCGGGTATCATCAGCTTAGGGTTCGGGCGAGTGACATCCACGAAAACCTCTCTTTCGGGATTCGGTATGGTCACCTCTGATTTGTTATTATGTATTTTGGACTAACCAATGCCCTGCGGCTTTTTGTGGATCTAATGAAAAAGGTGTTCAAGGTATATTTGGACATGATCGTGATCATGTTCATTGATATATCCTTATATACTATCGGAGCGGGAGGAGCATGCCGGTCACTTGAGAGTAGTGCTTCGGACCCTCAAGGATCGTCGATTGTATGCAAAGTTCATCAAATGTGAGTTTTGGTTGGACTTTGTGGCATTCTTTGGCCATATGGTATCAGTGAGGGCATAAGGGTAGATTCTCAAAAAAAATTGAGGCGGTAAAGAATTGGCCCAGAACCGGTGAACCCATCGGATATCAGGGAGCTTTGGAAACTAGCGAGGTTACTATCGAAAGTTTGTGAAAGGATTTTATTCTATTGCGTCTCCTTTGACCAAGTTAACTGAGAAAGAAGGTAAGTTCCAATGGTCAGGCTTGTGAGAAAAGCTTCCAAGAGTTTAAGACTCCACTCCTTGGCTTCCAGTGTTGACCCTACGAGGGAATGCAGGTGGTTTTTGTAGTGTATTGTGAAGCTTCGAGAATCGGAACTTGGGTGCGTGTTGATGCAACATGGGAATATGATAGAATATGCCTCAAGACAGATGAATGTCCATGATAGGAGTACCCGACCCATGATCTTGAGTTGGCCGCAGTGGTGTTTTCCTTGAAGATATGGTAGCATTACTTGTATGGGGTCCATGTGGATGTATTCACGGATCACAAGAGCTTGCATATGTGTTCACGCGAAAGATCTCAATCTTCGGCAAAGGAGGTGGTTGGAACTATTAAAGGACTACGATATGAGTGTTCTTTACCACCCAGGTAAGGCCCACGTGGTAGCGGAAGCACTTAGCAGGATCTCTATAAGTGTTTCCCACGAGGATGAGGGAAAGAGGAATTGGTAAGAGATGTCCATTGACTTGTGCGTTGGGAGTTAGATTGGTCGACTCTACCGATGGCGGCGTTATTATGCAAAACGGATCAAAATCGTCCTTGGTGGTTGATGTGAAATCTAAGAAAGATGAGGACACGATTTTGATGAAATTGAAGGAGAAGTTGTGCAAAGTCAGAAAGTGGAGTTTTCTCCCAAGGGAGATGGGGTGCTATGGTACCAGGGTAATCTATGTGTTCCAGATATTGATAATTTGAGGGATCGGATATTGCATAGGGCACATGGATCCGGTATTCTATCCATCCAGGTGCCACCAAGATGTATCATGATCTGCGGGAAATATATTGGTGGAACTACATGAAGAAAGATATTGAAGAATTTGTAAGTGCCTTAACTGATAGCAAGTTGGAGTCGGACATCAAAGGCCTGGAGGCCGTACTTTAGGATATTAGAATTCCCAATTGGAAGTGATAAGAATTAGTATGGATTTCATTATAGGCCTACCTCATACTCGTCGACACTATGACTCTCTTTGGGTGGTGGATGATAGGTTGACCAAGAGATTTCTACCAATCAAAATCCACAGATTTAGCGGATGATTATGCTATGTTTTATATTCGGGAGTTGGTGTGATTTCTTGGAGTGAACTTGTCTATCATCTCAGATCGAGGTACTCAACTTACCTCTAAGTTTTGGCGGTCTTTTCAAAAAGGCTTGGGACTTAGGTTAAACACAGCACAACATTTCATCCGCAAATGGATGGTCAGGTGAAACAGACAATCCCAGTCTCAGGACATGTTGAGAGCTTGTGTGATGAACTTTAAAGGTAGTTGGGATGATCACTTGCCTTTGATTGAGTTTTCTTAAAATAAGAGCTATCACTCCAGCATCCAAATGGCACCGCTTGAAGCTCTTTATGGGTGGAGGTGTAGATCGCCCATCAGATGGTTTGAAGTTGGTAAGGCAGCTATGATAGAGCCTGATTTGGTTCCTGAGGCCACATGGTAAAGGTCAATTGATAAGGGACCGGTTAAGAACTTCTCAGAGTCATCAAAAAGTCATATGCGTGCGATAAAGAGTTGGAGTTTAAGGTGGATGATTGGGTACTTCTCAAGGTATCTCCCATGAAGAGTCATGCGAGATCAGAAAGAAAGGAAAACTTAATCCCCTCTATGTTGGTCCCTACCGGGTTATCAGAAGAGTTGGTAAGGTAGCGTATGAGTTGGACTTGCCATCAGAGTTATCTTAGTTCATCTCGTCTTTCATGTATTTCTCTTGAAAAAGTGCCAGGTGATCCATCTTTAGTTGTCCCGGTGGAAAGCGTTGGTGTGGGAATGAGCCTTAGTTATTAGAAATTCCAGTTGCAATCTTGGTCGTCAGGTTTGGAGGCTGAGGAATAAGTAGCCGGTGAAGGTATTATGGAGAAATCAGCATGTCGGGGAGCTACGAGGGGAAGCCAAAGCATCTATGATGGCTAAATACCCTCACTTGTTCCCTCTTTAGGCATAGTTTCAGTTTGAGGTATCGGTTTTTGCCTAATTCTCTAATTAGTTTCCACGTTCAATTCATGTGCACAAGTTTGATTTATGATATGATACATGTATGTGATGTACGAATTCGGTTCAGCTATGTAGTTCTTTTCGGAGGTAGTCATTCAGCTAGCTTTCGTTTAAATGATCGAGTACTTGATTATGATAATTGTATGTTTATTTGTTTCTGCTTGTTTCTAACATTTGAGGATGAATGTTCCCAAGGGAGATATTGTTATATCTCGAGAACTCAAAGATCGGACCGAGGTTTTAAACGAGGAAAAACTGAAATTTCAAGAAATAGCAAGCACGAGCGAGTCATTGGACGGCTCGTGAACTAGCCCATGAGTCGTCACGTGACTCGTGGGGAGGACTGTGGAGAGTAGGAAGTTTTCAGGAGAAGGGTTCCCCACGGGCGTGGGAACGACTCGTGGTTAGTCACCACGAGTCGTTAGTTTAACCGTGGGTAAGGGAGAAGAGACATAGAAGAAGTCAGAGACCGAGTGTACTTGACGATTGGTGACCGAGTCGTGCTCACCCTGATGAGCGTTACATGATCCATTATGAGCCCGAGTTTTAGAAAGGAAGTGTACTCAACGAGCAACATGAATTCGTCTCCTCCATTGATGAGTCGTTAGGTCGTCATTAAGACCACACGAAAGTTATTTTAACGAATTCAATAAGGGTCTTTTCGTAATTCCTAAGTTCCTAAGACCTATACTCGTCGTTTAAGACTCGTTTTATAGGGTTTTATGAGGGAAAACCTATTCTAAGCCTTTTCATTCCATGCATGCAAACTTGAGAGTTTGAAGATAGGATTTAGAGCATGTTTTGAAGGATTCCATTGGAATCTCATCTTGAGCAATGAGGGAAGTCGTAGAATCAATCCCTTCCGGGTATGTAGGGTTATGATTTGGTGTCTTCTTCCCACACCCATGCCCAATCTCTATCTAAGAGAGAAATTCCTATGATCAAGTTATGAGATTTTTACCCAATTGCATAATTCTTCAATTTGTATACTTGGGTACGATTAGATATGTTTCTATTGATGAATTCGAAGCTTGGGAAGATTTTAAATTGGTTTTTAATCGAAGCTGTGTTTTCGAAATTGTGAAATCTAAATGCCCATGGATAGGAGTACATGAAGAACATAATGATGATGAGGTGATGATGAAAAACATGTTTCTAAAGCTACCGCTGATTATGATATTGTTTTCAAAATGAATTGAGTAGATCTAATCATAATAAAGTTTTGGGCAAGACCCTTATATCGAGTATGATGATGTAGTATTTCTAAAAGTAAGCTTACCATATGGTTTTGGAGTAGATTCTCCCACTATATTTGAGCTTGTGGTATGTTTCGAAGTAAAGCTTCTCATATGCATGAATTCATAATTGAGATGTATGTTATCATTGAGCTTCATTTTCGTACGATGTCGGTTTTATGCATGATTTCATTATTGAGCTTTGTCAAATGACAATGTTGACCTTCGTTTCATACGGTGTTGAGTTTATGCATGATTCCATTGTTGAGCTTCGTCAATAGAAGATGTAGAGCTTCGTTATATAAGATGTAGAGCATTGCATGATTTGGGTGAAGAGTCTAGCACTGAGCCGAGCTAGGATCGATCACCCTATGCCCCCAAAACTACCCGCCAATGTAGGTTGATACTATTATGTTCGGGACCTCACTTGAGCTTCCCCTTGCACGAATGGGTCTTCATATTGATATAGATATCATGGTAGCGTCCTTAGCCCTGGAAAGATTTTAGACGACTCTGCCCACTTGAGTGTAATAGTCGAAACCACGTAAGCTCTATCGTGCTATGTTGGTTAAGTGGCGAGTCTCCTTGTCTATATGATTAGGTTTGCATACTCATTACTCATGGTTATTAATTTAAACATGCCTATATAAAAGCAGGGGTCTGACTCATTATTCATCTTTTCTATAAATGTCACATTTCAACTTTGAGTCATTCGAGTCATTTATGATGTTATGAAGCTATGCATGGTCATATTATGAAAAGATTACGATTAGAATGAATGCATGTGCTCCGCCTTACTCCACCCAGGCTTGAAAGCTTATGATATGTTATGAAGAATTTTGAATGATTTACTTTTACTTAACGGTTTTACTTACCTTGCAATGCAGTATATTCCACGTACTGACCACATACTTTCTATGTTGTATCGTTTCATGATACAGGACCTAGCTCCGAGGCTCTTCCCCCATTCGTAGTCAATTGTCATAGTTAGAACCTGCTTGGTTGGTGAGTCCTCATCCTTCGGGTGTTACGAACTTGAATTTCACCTTATGTATTTTCAGTTTCAGTATTGTTGAGTTAGTTGGGGCCTTGTCCCATCAACTCGTACAAATTAGAGGATTTTCAGACTTTTTATGTGTTTAACTTGATTCTTATTGATGTTGTATGTTGAGTTAGGCTTTCATTGAGTTTATATTGATGATTTCTTGTACATTTATCGAATGAGTGGACCACATGTTAATGCCATGGGTCCACTTGGGTCTCGGTGTCCCTTGTCCCGTGTAATGCCACGATTCGGGCCTCCATTCAGGTGTGACACTTGTGATATTATGTTTTATAGCATATTCGACCCAATGATCAGTCTTTGAGTTTTCACTTATGATTTCTAGCATGACAAGTTGTCATACCCACCTTAGGAGGCACGACTAGCACCTGGTACCCTAGGATCTGAACTAACTTAGCTAGGCTGTGCACTCCTGAGTGGGGCCCTACTCCCCATATCAGAAAACAATGGGCTATGTCAGTAGCCAAGCAACCTCGCCGACAAGACACTTATAACCAACTGTAAGGAAAATAGCTAACCGAAACAGGCAATAACGGGAATCACATATGCAGGGGCCACATGACCACCATGATCTAGTTATGACTGAAAAAGTAAATGGCAAACTAGATATGACCGACAAGGCCGCTAACTAACAGCTCAACAAGGCCCCAGCCATGAGATAAACTAAAACACATATGGTCCCCACACGATCACCAAAAGCTAACCACAGGGAAATAAAAATAATCTGTAAGCCTCTAAGAGTAATATGATAGGTCGGGAAAGGGTCCACAAGGAAAGGAGCCGGCTATGCTGACAATCCTGGCTGGAAGCTAGAGGACACACTCCTCATCTATCCGTACCTGCACGCAAGTATTACAGCACCCGAAGGTGTCAGTACAATATATACCGAATATGTAAGGCAATAATTATAAATAACTAAAACAAAGAAATGAAATTGAGAATAAGCGAGATGGAGGGTAGAAGTCATACCTAAATAGTTGAACTTTCCATCATCTAATTCATTGGTAACTAAAGCAAGAAAAGATCTTACCTGGCCCCCATAATCCGGAAGGTACAACCAGCATAAAATAATCCACTCAGGGGCCCAATAGGCCCTGGTGGGTATTTCAATCTATATACCCTAATAAGGTCATACTACGTCATCTAATAACTATAGCCGTCCTACCTGTCTCCTGGGTCTGCAAAAGCCCCGAGCCTGCTCGACCCACGAACAATAACTGTGTCTGAGTCGGTGGACTCCTGCTATCTCATTACCCCGAGTACCAAACTCAACGGGGCATGTCGATATGGAATAGAGTAGTCCATCCATAGAATGGGTATGGCAGGGACCTCGAACCTCATCTTCGTGCCTCACGGACGGCATACCACTTCTCGGGCGACGTCAACTAGCCCCTTGTGGCGTCGACATAGCTAGTAACCCAGGGTTAGTTATGGAGGGCTACACAGGGCATAGTCAATCCCTTCTAGAAATAGAGTATGGTCTCACCCTAATAACTGACTAATCATAACAAAAATTCTTATGGTATTCTTACTACAGGATTCAAACTGAGTTATGATACTGAAGTAACTAACTTGCCGAAGCGATTCGCCTTAACATACCTGGATTGAGGATTGCTGCTTAGCATGATGTCGAGATTCATATTTAATAGCTTTTCTCAATTGAACTCGTACTCTTTTGGGAAAATGAAGCTAGTTTCAGTACTAGATTGTCTTAAAAAATGATAACTTTCAATATAAATATCAACTATACTTCATCTTGCTAGAACACGATCGAAACATATAATTTATCAAAAAGTTCAGAGGAGAATGCTACTTGAAGCACGTGATCGTATAGAAATTAGTTTGGAGTAATTCCAACACTTCACTTTGGCTTGGCGAGTTATGATTTTCGGCAATTTCGAAAATAATTCCGTAATGCTTCCTACAGCCTTAAACTTCAATACCCGAAGTTAATTTGAATTCCGGGCAACGTTTCATAGCTTAAAAAGAGGAGGAAAATTAGCTTGCAATTTGCATAGCTTTTGCCACATTGGCGAATTACATTTATGTAAATGAAACCAAATGATTCAACTTAAATATATACAAAATTTGGGTTGTGGAAACAGGGTCCAGGCACGGACCTCAACACAGAAATTCTGGGCCGTTCCATGGAGCCCAACGTGCCCGAGGGGAGAATTAGTTCCAGTGCCCCTTTGGGCAACAGGTCCATCCTACTCCTGTGGCGGTCTTGACTCGCGTGCTCATTCATTGCTTTCGAGCCCTTTCTTGTAATTATAGAACTCTAAAACTCTTAACTAGCATACGTATAGGTTGACTAAATGTTATAAACTTATGGGGTGTAACATCCTCCCCCCTTTAGGAACATTTGTTCTCGAATGTCACTTTAGCTTATAGGAACCTTAATTCTTTTAACTACTTATTCTGGAATAATTCGCGAGTCTTCCACAGCCAATATGGACTATCGAAAATCACGAAATGCGAGAAAAGTCCAACACGAGGTACTTCACATTATATGGCAACCATTCTTTAATAAGGCTAGAGCCAACTACACCAGATATATACGACACAAATCATAGAACAACAACTGAATCGCTAAAGGTACCTTAACTGCATAGTCTGAACTAATCCTAGAGGATATCTTGGATCTCATATGCTTCATCTTTCCAAGTCATCTCATTATCTATTCTTTGTTCCTCAGAATACTTTACTTGACGACATCCTTAATTCTCAACCTGCGAACTCTGTTGATCTAATAGCTATTGGAACCTCTTTAGGCTAATTCCTCAGTGACTTGGACATCCTCTATTTGGCATAATTTGGGATGGATCTCCTATACACTTCCATAGCATCGACACATGAAAGAATGGATGAACGAGATTCTAATTTCGAGTCCTAACTCGTATGCCACTTGGCTTTTTTTTCTTGAGGATTAGATACGGTCCAATAAACCTCGGGCTGAGCTTACCCTTTTTACCAAATATCATCACGCCCTTCATTGGCGAAACCTTGAGAAACACCCAGTCCACCACATCAAACTCCATATTTCTTTGTCGCACATCAACATAGGATTCGGCGGCTTTGAGTTGATCGCGAGCGTTCTCGTAAGCTTCACCACTTCTTCTGACTGATGGATAATGTCTGGTCTCTGAGTGAATCTCCCGATTCTCCCTACCTCGAACCAACCAACCGAGGACATGCATTTCCTCCCATATAAGGCCTTATAAGGCCCCATCCCAGATTGTTGAATGGTAATTGTTATTATAAGAAAATTCAGCCAAGCGGCAAGTGCTCATCCCAGTTGCCTTTGAAGTCTAACACGCATACCCGCAACATATCCTCGAGCGTACGAATTGTACGTTACTGCACTTTGCAGCATTGTTTGGGGATGAAAGGTTGTACTTAGATTAACTTGTGTCCCCATACCTTTCTGGAAGATTGCCAAAATTTAGCTGTGAACTGCGCCCCTCTGTGTTAGAAATAATTGATACTGGAACACCATGCAATCGAACTATCTCTCACGATATACAATTCCAGCATAGTCCTCGGGCGAGAAGGTAGCCACGGCCGACAACAAATGGGCCGACTTCATCAACTTATCAACAATCACCCAAATAGAATCAATCTACGCGATGCGAGGTAACCTGTTACAAAATCCATATTAATTGCCTCCCATTTCCACATAGAGCACTGCTATTTCCTGTGTCAAATCCACAGGTTTTGAAGTTCGGCCTTCACACATTAGTAATTAGGACATTGTTCTCACGAGTCCACACCTCCTTTTCATTCGACACGGTAAATTTCTTTTATATCACTTGATACATCTTTTGTCGAACCTGGATGAAGAGAGTAACGAGAATAATGTACCTGCGCCCATAATTTGCTGAAGTCTGCCGCATCAGGCACACAAAGGTGACCCTTAAATCATAAAACTCCGCCCTCGAGTTACACCTCGAAATCCGCTATTTCCTTTTCTTGAGCCTTATTTCCGAGATGAACTAGGTTAGGGTCTTGTCACCGTGATCTTTCACTTCCACAACCAATGATACTACCGTATTCTTAATTACTGCTCTGCTTTGTCTTGAATCTACTATACGGATGGCCAAGGCGCTACTGATTTAATTCTTAGGCTAGTTCCCGCTGATGCAGCCCCGGTATACTAAACTCCCCTTGTATTTACGGTTGATGGCATCTGCTAAAACATTGGCTTTCCATGGATGATATAAAATATTCACATCATGATCTTTCAATAATTTTAACGGCCCGGCGCTATCATAAATTCAACTCTTTGTGTGTAGAAATATCTTGGAAACTCTTATGATCGGTGAAAACATCTATGTGGACACCATATAGATAGTGCCTCCATATTTTCAAGGCATGAATTACTGCCGCCAATTCCAGATCGTGGGTGGGGTAATTCTTTTCATGCTTCCTTAACCGTCTTGAAGCGTAAGCAATTACCTTACCATGTTGCATCGAAAACATCCTAATTCGATACCCAAAGCATCACAATACACTATATAAACCCTACGAAAAGCATCACAATACACTATATAACCCTCTGATCCATTTGGAAAAGCTAATACTGGTGCTAATGTCAACCTATTTTTCAACTCCTGGAAACTCTGCTCACATGCTTCAGTCCAGTGAAATTTGGATGCTTTATGAGTCAACTTAGTCAAAGGTGTTGATAAAGTGGAAAACCCCTCCACAAATCTTTTGTAGTATCCGGCTAATCCCAGAAAATTACGTACCTCAGTCGGAGTTGTCGGTCTAGGCCATGTGTTTATAGCCTCGATCTTTTGCGAGTCCACCTGGATACCAACTTTTTACATGACATGACCCAGAAAGTCTACTGAATTTAGCCAAAACTCACACTTAGAAAACTTTGCATATAACTGATAATCCTTGAAAATCTGGAGTACTGTTCACAAGTGATCCCAGTGTTCTGCTTCTGAGCGGGAATATACCAGAATATCATCAATAAATACTATCACAAACAGGTCTAGGTACGACCTGAAGATGTTGTTCATCAAGTCCATGAACACTGCTGGAGCATTCGTCAACCCGAAGGACATAACTAGGAATTCAAAGTGGCCATACCTGGTCCTAAAAGCGGTTTTTTGAATATCTCTCTCCCGAACTCGAACCTGATGATACCCAGATCTTAAGTCAATTTTTGAAAAGCACTCTGCCCCCTGTAACTGGTCAAACAAGTCATCTATTCTGGGAAGTGGGTACTTATTCTTGATAGTGACTTTATTTAGCTGTCGGTAGTCTATACACATACAGAGGGAGCCATCCTTCTTTCTCACAAACAGAACTGGTGCTCCCCACGGTGAAGTATTCGGCCTAATGAAGCCCTTATCTAACAAATCTTTCAACTGTTCCTTCAATTCTTTGAGCTCAGCAGGAGCCATTTGGTATGGAGGAATAGATATAGGCTGGGTACCTGGTAATAAATCAATTGCAAAATCGGTCTCCCATTCTGGGGGAATACTAGGAAGTTCATCTGGAAATACATCTGGAAATTCATTAACTATTAGAACGGACTGAAGAGTCGGAGATTCTGCCCGAACATCCTGAACTCTTACAATACGATAAATACATCCCTTCTCTATCAATTTTCTCGCCCGAAGATAGGAAATAAACCTACCCTTTGGCGTGGCTGCACTATCTTTCCACTCCCGTACTACCTCCCCTGGGAAGTGGAATCGGACAGTCTTGGTCCAACATTTTACATTGGAATAACATGGTGCTAGCCAATCCATACCCATAATTGGATCATAGTCGATCATCTCTAATTCTACAAAATCTGCTAAAGTTTTGCGACCAACAACCTCTACTATGCACCCTCGGTAGAATCTATTAGCTATGATGGAATCACTGACGGGTGTGGACAGAAAAAAAGGTCGCCGAAGCAATTTTAGCGTGATACCAAACTTTCGGGCCACTAATGGTGTGACATAGGACAAAGTGGAACCTAGATCTATCAAAACATAAATAGAATGAGAGAAAATTTCCAGCATACCTGTCACAACATCCGGTGACGACTCTGACTCCTATTGTCCCGGTAAAGCATAAGTGCAATCCAGATCGGTGCCTGAACTGGATCCCCCTGGCCTGCTCGGCCTCTGCCGGCTGAACCTGAGGGTCTACGCCCTGCTGGAGATGCTGGAGCATGTGACGCTGTTGAAGATTTGTCTTGTCGGTCCTGACCGCTCTGACCCATGGCTGGACAGTCTCTCGTCATATGACCCTCTCGCCCACAAGTATAATACGCCGTAGAACCATACCTACAGGCTCCAAGATGGCAGCGAAGGCAAATAGGGCAAGGTGGCACAGTGAGTCTACTCTGCTCTGACCCTCTCTACTGGTGTGAACCCGATGGTCGCGAACTCTCGCCGAGTCCTGCAAGCCCCCGACGACCAGATCTACCACCCTGCTGGTTCTGTGGAAGTGGGGGTCTGGGTGGTCTATTTGATAGTCATGGCATGGGTCCGCCATGAGACTCTGCCTGAGTATCACTAGGTCTAGCCCTGCGGTGCTGCTCCTGGCTTTCCCTTTCTATCCTTCACTTTCGCTGCCTGATCCCTTCTATATTCCGAGCAAACACCAGGATACGGCCATATCCATGTCCTCTCACAGAGTAGCCATAACACAGGTGTCCACATATTCTTGAAGCAGCCCCATAATGAACCGATATACCCTAGATGGCATGGTGTCAACGAAAGATGGTGCATATCGGGCCAAGGAGTCGAATCTCATAGTGTACTCCCGAACACTCATCAAGCCCTTCTCCAGGTGCAAGAGTTGATCAACCCGGGCCTGTAGGATTTCCCTCGGCAGATAATAATCCAGGAAGGCCTCCGAAAAGCTAGACCAAGTCGGAGGGGGAACATCCCTACCTCAAGACCTCTCCTAACTCTCTTACCATAATATATCTATGTTCCGTAGCTGGAATACCGCCAACTCAACCGACTCCGCAGACGTGGCATGCATTACCCTTAAGATCTACTGCAACTGGTCCAAGAAGTCCTGAGGGTCCTCATCCCAATTCGTCCCTATGACATGCGGGGGACTCAGAGTAAGGAACTCTCGGACCCTCGAACTACCCGATCCTGCTGAAGACTCAGCAACCACGGGTGCCACTGGCTGTCACTGCGCAACCATTATCTGAGCTATCATGAAAACAACACTCCTGACCTCCTGGTCTGAGGGCATCAGAATAGAAACTGCTGGAGGCGGTGTCGACACATCCGCCGCTCTGGACGGCTCCTGGCGTGGCAGAGGAGGTTGGGGAGACCGAGATGAAGTGTCTTTATTGCCCTCAGATCGAGCTGACTCTGACTGAGGCACCCTACTAGTGCCTTCCCCTGCTGTGGTATCTAACTCCCTGCCAGTCGTGGTCCGTCGTGCATCCGACATTTCTTTGTAGAAAAGCAGATTATAGTAAGCTTAGGGACTCATCTCTATATAGAATAGCTTTATAGCACGACCGAAAGAGAAAGAAGAGTAACCATCCTAACATGCCTCGCAGCCTCCTACCCATAGTATGTGGTGCACAACACATCCTTAGACAAGACTCTACTTAGTACGGCTTCCAGACTCCCTAGGATACGACCTGCGGTGATACCAAATTTTTCACACCACACATTGGGAGACACGATTGGCACCTGGTGCCCTACTAGGATCTAAACTGACTTAACTAGGCTTGTGCACTCCTGGTGCAGGCCTACTCTCCATATCAAGATAACAACGAGCTATATCTCGTTGTAAATACAATCTCTGGCCGAAAGGGCCTTATAGCCACCTGTAAAGGAAAACATCTAACCAGAAACAGGCAATCATAGGGAATCCTATGCGGGCCGACAAGACCACCATAATATCTAGTTATGACTGAAAAGTAAATCTGGTGCCAAACTAATCTATGGTCGACAAGGCCTCTAACTGATAGCTAAACAAGGACCCACACAGCCAACACATAAACTAAAACATATATGGGCCCCACACAACCACCAACATCTAACCACAGGGAAATAAAAACAATTTGCAAGCCTCTATGAGTAATATGATGGTCGGGACAGGGCCCTTACCTACCCATAAATTGTATAATCAAAAGGAGTAACCTTCTATCTATAAGCTCTGGAGTAAAGGAGCCGACTATGCTGACAATCCTAGCTGGAAGCTAAGAGGGACCTGCTTCTTATCTATTCGTACCTGTATGAAAGTAATGCAGCACCCCATAAAGGGCATCAGTACAATATGTACCGAATATGTAAGGCAATAATTGTAAATAACTAAAGTAAAGAAATGAAATTGAGAATAACTGAGATGGAGGGGTAGAGATCATACCTGAATAGTTGAACTTTCTATCATCTAATTTATTGGTAACTAAAGCAAGTAAGAACCTTACTTGACCCCCATAAGCCGGAAGGTACAACCAGTATAGAATAACCTACTTGGGGGTCCCCATAGGCCCTGGTGAGTACACTACAATCTATATACCCCTAATAAGGTCATACTACGTCATCTAATAACTATAGCTGTCCTACCCGTCCCTTGGGTCTGCAACTGACCCCACTTGGCCCCTAAACTATAGCTGTGTCTGAATCCGGTGGACTCCTGTTGTCTGTACCATGGGTATTGAACTCGATGGGGCATGACGATACGGAATAAGGGTAGTCCAGCCATGGAATGGACTGTATGAAGACCTCAGACCTCATCCTCGTCCCTCAGAGAAGACATACTACTCCTCAGAGCGACGTCATCTAGCCCCTTGCGGGCGTCGACACATCTTGTAACCCTGGGGTTTGTTATAGAGGGCTATACAGGGCATAGTAAATCCCAACTAAACATGGAATACTGGTCTCATCTAATAACAACAGCTAATCATAACAAATATGCTTATGGTATTCTTACTGGGATTCAAACTGAGTTTTGATACTGAAATAACTCACTTTCCAAAGATATTCTCCTTAATATACCTAGATTGAGGATTGCTTCTTAATTGGCGAGTATCAGATTCGTATTCAATAGCTTTTCTCAATTGAAATCATACTACTGGGAAAATGAAACTAGTTTTAGTACTAGATTCGGCAAAAGCGATAACTTTCAATATAAATATCAACTATACTTCAACTTGCCGGAACACGATCGAAAACATATAATCTATTGAAAGTTCAAAAGGGAGAAGTACTCACTTGAAGCCTGTGATCGTATAGAAATTAGTTTGGAGTAATTCCAACCACTTTGGCTCGGCGGAGTTATAATTTGCTGGGCGAATTTTGTGAAAATAACTTCATAGTAATGCTTCCTGCAGCCTTAAACTTCAATACCCGAAGTTAATTTGAATTTGGGCAACGTCGTAGCTTAAACGGAGCAAAATCACCTGAAATTTGCGTTGCTGTTACTTCTGGTCGCAGGTCTGTTTATGCAAAATGAAACCAAATGATTCAACTTAAATATATACAAAATTTGGGTAGTGGACATGGGGTCTGTGGCACGGACACCAACGCGCCAATTTTGGGTTGTGCCACGAAGCCCAACGCGCCAGGGAGGGTCCGTGCCGCATTGTCCCTTTGGGCAACTGGTCCGGCCTTCTCCCGCACGGTCCCGACTCCGTGGTCGTTCGACCTTTCCCCGGGCCCTTTCTCATACATATTGAACTCTAAAACTCTTAACTAACATACGAATAGGACGACTAAATGTTAGAACTTACGGGGTGTAACACAAGTCATATAATTTCTATTTCTAAGTCTTGGGTCATTATGTATAGTTTATGACGAAAATCTTATGATTATGCATATCTAGGATATATGGCTTCTAGCATGGTCCATACTCTCATGTTCTATCTTGATTTATGTTTATGTTTTAGACTATATCATTTTACTAGCATGTTTTACTTACTTTACATACTCAGTACATTCCAAGTACTGACCGTATACTCTATGTTATATCATTTCATGATATAGGTTTGGGCTATTAGACTCAGTTGTGCCGTTAGCCCTACACCGTATCAGTCCAGCTCAGTCCTTGCTTGGTACGTCCTCATCCTCCAAGGACATTCTTTTCGTTATGTTTAGTATATCATTTCAGTTTCAGACTTGGAGTTAGCTGAGGGCTTGTCCTAGCATCTCATTAGATAGTAAAGGCTTTTCAGACATAGACTTAGTATGTTTATCTTGTGACTTTGCGTTGTGATATTATCATTTTGTTTACACTTTATGACATTCAGTCTTCCTCTTATTTCATGCATATGTTAATTTATGCTTGATTATGCTCTTAATTCATATTATGTATGTACCATGGGTTAGCTCGGAGCCATTCGTGGTTCTATGTCCCATGTCTTGATCTGGGGTCCCAGCTCAGGTCGTGACAAATATGGTATTACAGAAATGATTTAGATATGTCTTGGGGTGTCCGAAATCCACATTATGTAGAGTCTTTTCCATGGGTGTAAAGAGCGCCATACTTATGGTTAAGATGCTACAAGACATTTTTGGGAATTTCCCTTCTCTCATGATTTATGTTGTGTGGTAAAGTATCTGTCTATTCCTCTAACTCGTGCTATACACGTTTGTAGAAATATGTCTCCAACTGAGTTAATAGTAGAAGAAATGGCAATGGAAATGGCCATGAAAATGGCAATGGAGATGGACATCAGCCAGCCCCACCAGCTCCAGTGGATCCCTTACCCGAGCAGGTCACTCAGGCCGAGTTTAGGGCAGCAACAGGCCATGATCGCTCAGGTCAATGCAGCAACGACAAGAGTACGAGACTTCCTCAGGATGAATCCACCTGAGTTTCTTGGGTTGAAGGTGGATGGGGACCCACATGAGTTCATTAAGGAGGTGTAGAAGATCATCCAAATTATAGGGATGACTGGGGAGGAAAGTGCAGACTTAGCCTCCTATTAGCGGAAGGGCGTTGCTCACACATGGTTTTGTCAGTGGAAGGACAGCAGGGGAGTAGGAGGGGTTCCCATGAGTTGGGATGAGTTTTTGACCACTTACTTGGACAGGTTCTTCCTTAGGGAGTTGAGAGACGCAAAGGCGGCGGAGTTCGTCAATCTGAAGCAGTACCACAGGAATGTTCAAGAGTATTCCATGGAGTTTAGCAGATGGCTGCTGATTCGAGGGCTCATATGAGAAAGTTTGTAAATGGAGTGGAAAATTCACTGGTCAAGGAGTGCAGGACGTCCATGTTGATCAGCGACATAGATTTCTCTTGATTGGTCATATATGTTCAGTAAATAGAGGCTGAGCAGATGAAGGAGAAGGAAAGAGAGGCCAAGAGGGCTAGGATAGGGATTCATGGGCATTTTTAGTAGAGGTCTGATGGTGGATATCACCCTCAATTCCACCAAAGGTCATCATCCCCAGCTCCATCGTCAACCAGTGTTCTGTCCAGACCTCGAGGAGATCAGAGAGGTAGAACAACAGGCTCTAGGGGTCAGAGGAGCATGACAGAAGAGCACACTTTTTCAACTTGTAGGAAGTGTGGCAGAAAGCACCCTGGTGAGTTCTTAGTTGGTTCAGATATTTTCTTCGAGTGTGGGAAGCTCGGGCCTATGCATACGGACTTCCTTTGACTAGGTAAGGCAACAAAGTAGGTCATGCCCCAGCCACCACGTCAGCAGCTCCCACAACTCGCCCATCTCAGCAGAGTCCCACTTCTAGTATAGGTGGTGTTCAGCACCAGAACAGGTTCAATGCACTATCATTTCGTTAGGAGTAGGAGGTCTCTCTTGATGCGGTCACTGGTATGTTGCGAGTAATCTATCTTGATATATATGCATTTTCAGATCTAGGGGCTACTTTATCTTTTGTGACTCCTTATGTTTCTATTAGTTTAAGAATCAGTCCAAAAATCTGATTAGAACCTTTGTCAGTCTCTATTCCTTTCGGTGAGTCAGCTTTAGCTCGAAGGGTGTACAAAAATTGCCCTGTCACGATTCTTTAGAAAGTCACCTCATCTGGCCTAGTAGAGTTAGATATGATTGACTTTGATGTTATATTTGGTATGGAATCCTTACATGCATGTTATGAATTATTCAATTGTAGAACCCGTATGGTAGAGTTTCGGTTTACAGGTGAACCAGTCCTAGAGTGGAAGGGTAGTTCAACTGTGCCTGTAGATCATTTTGTTTCCTATCTCAAGGCCAGAAAGAGGATCTCTAAAGGATGTGTGTATCACCTAGTTCGAGTTAAGGATGCTACGTCCGATACCCCAATTCTTTAGTCAGTTTCTGTTGTATGTGAGTATCCATAGGTGTTCCCAGATGATCTGCTAGGAGTCTCTCTCGAGCAGAAGATTGACTTTAGTATTGACCTTCTCCCTGATATGCAACCTATATCCATTCCTCCTTACAAAATGGCTCCAGCCGAGCTAAAGGAGTTGAAAGAGTAGTTGAAAGATCTTTTAGATAAGTGCTTTATCAGACCTAGAAAATCCCCATAGGGTGCTCCAGTTCTCTTTAATCGAAAGAAGGATGGTTCCCTTAGGATGTGCATTGATTATCGATAGTTGAACAAGGTCACAACCAACAACAAGTATCTCCTCCCTAGGATTGATGACTTATTTGGCCATTTTTAGAGTTCTAAGTGCTTCAAAAAGATAGACCTTAGATCTGAATATCATCGGCTCTGAGTTAGGGAGAGTGACATCCCGAAATCATCCTTCAGAACTCGGTGTCACTATGAGTTTGTAGTTATGTCTTTTTGACTAATGAATGCTCCTGCAACTTTTATGGATTTGATGAATAGGGTGTTCAAAAAATATTTGGATATGTTCGTGATTGTCTTCATAGATGATATTCTCATACACTCTCAGAGCGAGGAGGAGCATGCCGCTCATTTGAGGGTTGTGTTGCAACTCTCAATGATCGCCAGCTTTTTTGCTAAATTCAACAAGTGTGAGTTTTGACTGAACTCAGTAGTATTTTGGGGCCATTTAGTGTCTATCAAGAGTGTGTAGGTAGACTCTCAAAAGATAGAAGCGGTAAAGAATTGGCTTAGACCTATTAGTCCTACTGTTATTAGTAGCTTCTTGGGCTTAGCTGGCTACTACAGGAGGTTTGTATAGGGATTTTCATCCATTGTAGCACTATTGACTAAGTTAACCTAGAAGAAGCTCAAATTTCAGTGGTTGGATGCCTAGTAGAAGAGTTTTCAGGAGTTAAAGACTTGACTCATTTCAGCCCAGTATTGACCTTACTGGACGGCACAAATGGTTTTATCGTGTATTGTGATGCCTCTAGGGTTGGTCTTGGTTATGTGTTGATGCAGTATGGTAAGGTCATTGCATATGCCTCTAGAAAGCTTAAGACTCATGAGAAGAATTATCCGACGCATGACCTAGAGTTGGCAGCCGTGGTGTTTGATTTGATGATTTGGAGACATTATTTGTATGGGGTGCATGTGGATGTCTTCATGGACTATAAGAGCCTTCAGTATGTGTTCACTTAGAAGGACCTAAATTTGTAGGAAATGAGATGGATAGAGCTTCTCAAGGACTATGACATAAGCGTCTTTTATCATCAGGGAAAGGTCAATATAGTGGTGGATGCTCTTAGCAAGGCTGTCCATGGAGAGAATTTCTCAAGTCGAGAGTGAGAGAAAGGAGTTGATGAAGGCTATCTGTAGGCTTGCTCATTTTGGGGTTCACCTTATAGATTCAGCGGATAGTGGTGTTATTGTACATAATGGGTCAGAACCTTGATTGGTAATAGAAAGTCAAAGCTAGGAAAGATGAGGATCCTATCCTAGTTAAGATGAAGAAAGCAATTCAGAATCATAAACTAGAGGTTTTATCCCAAGGGGGAGATGATGTACTCTGATATTAGGGCCGATAGTGTGTGCGGCTATAGATGGCTTGAGAGAGAGGATGTTGAGTGAGGCTCATGGCCCTTGGTACTCTATTCATCCAGGTGCCACAAGGATGTACTATGATCTACGGGAAGTCTATTGGTGGAATGGAATGAAGAAGGATATAGCGAAGTTTGTGGCTAAGTGTCCGAATTGCAACCAGGTGAAGTTTGAGGATTAGACACTCGGGGGTATGCTTTCGGATATTACTATTCCTACTTGGAAGTGGGAATAGATCAAGATGAACTTTGTTATAGGTTTGCCTAGTACACGCTGACAGTATGACTCTATATGGGTGATTATGGACAGGTTGACCAAATCAGTTCATCTTTTACCAGTCAAGACTATCGATTCAGCTTAGCATTATGCTAGATTGATTATTCGGGATTTAGTTTGGTAGCATGGAGTTCCTTTATCTGTCATCTCAGATAAGGGTACTCAGTTTACCTCTCGATTTTGGAGGTCGTTTTAGAGGGACCTTGGTACTCAAGTAAATCTTAGCAACTCTTTTCACCCGCAAATTGATGGTCAGGACAAGTGAACCATTCATACTCTTAAGGATATGTTGAGAGCTTGTGTGATTTATTTCATGGGTAGTTGGGATGATCACTTACCTCTCATTGAGTTTGCCTACACTAACAGTTGTCAGTCAAGTATGCATATTCGGTCTCTAATTCTGGTTCTGGGACATGCGATAATGTTACTGATCTTTAGGGATGCTTCCCTGCTAATACAGGCGCCAACTGGTTGTTAGACCATCTAACTGCGCCCATATCATCTAACCACCTGATTCAGGCTATTAAGTCTTGTAAGCTTCTGAAGCCTAGATCTGGCAACAAACATATAAGTCCGTTAACTCAATAAACTGAGAACTGAGAAAGTTTCTATGGCTTCATACCTGAATCACACTTAACCTGCCCCCTTTTTGGCGAGGGGTCCTGCAGTACGATCTGTATATACTTCCTAGCAACTAACCAGAATCTGTGTGATTGTAACCCC
>JACEIK010008513.1:47158-61685 GCA_018107945.1 Datura stramonium | reverse complement strand
TCTGCTCAATCAATCCTGCTTTGATTACGATCTCGAAATCCCTCTGTATCATCACATTAAAATTTACCTTTACTTATGAACTTCACATACTCTTTTGTTTTAAGTTTGTACATGTTTCCCTTGTCATATACGACCAATATACAACCCGTACATCCCTTATCCTAGCATACAATCATCAAATAATTACAAAAAAAATTTGGGGTGTAATATTCTCCCCCCAACATTCATCCCCGAATGGATATTAATTTCACTTAATATGCTTCAAAATAGATACTCAGTAACTTAGGTATGAAACACATACCTCAATATCATTTCGACATTGTGAATAGGTGAGGATATTTCTTCTTCATTTCCTCCTCAAGTTACTTCCTCGATGTTATTACATTTCCACTATACTTTAACTAAGGAGACTTTTTGAGTTCAAAGTTTCCTGACTTGCCGGTCAAGTATAGAAACTTGGACCTTGGTATAGCTCATCTCCTCAGAAATTTAAACATCATCGGTAGGCATAATGCGGGTTGAGTCTCCTATACACTTCCGCAACATCGATACATGAAATACTAGGTGGACTGTCGTTAACTCTGGTGGCAACTCCAACTAATAGGCTACTTTGCCTATCCTACAGATAACTTTGTAAGGCCTAACATATCTAGGTCTCTGCTAGCCCTTTTGGCCAAATGGCATGATGCCTTTCATATGCGACCCATTCAGGAAGACCCAATCATTAACAGAAAACTCCAACGCTCAACGACGTACATCTGCATAAGACTTCTTCCTACTTTGGGCCTTCTGAAGCTGATCTCTAATATGTTTCACCTTGTAAATAGCCTGCTGCACTAAGTCTTGCCCCAATAACTCTACCTCACTGAGTTCAAACTAGCGCACTAGTTACCTACACTTTCACCCATACAAAGCTTCATATGGCGCTATCTAAATACTTGCCTGGTTGTTGTTATTATAGGCGAACTCCATCAAGGAAACATGATCATCCCAGCTTCCGCAAATATCTAAAACACAGGCCGACAACATATCTTTAAGCGTCTGAATGGTGCGTTCAGCCTATCCGTATGTCTAAGGATGAAATGCGGTACTGAGGCTTACCTAAGTGCCCAAGCCTTTCTAGAAAGAATTCAAGAAGCTTGCTATGAACCGAGCACCTTTGTCTAAAATAATGGACAAGGGGACGCCATGTAGGTGAACTATCTCCTGTATATAAAGCCTAGCATAATCCTCTGGAGCATATGTAGTCCTAACTGGAAAGAAGTGAATTGATTTAGTCAATCTATCAACCATTACTCAAATAGAATCATACTTCCTGCTTGTTTGAGGCAATCCTTTGATAAAATACATATCAATCACCTCCCATTTCTAGGTTAGAATTTCTATATCCTACATTAGACCTCCAGACCTCTGGTGCTCAATCTTCACCTGGTGAAAATTAGGACACTGAGTCACAAGACCTGTGATGTCCTTTTTCATGTCAGTCCACCAATATAGTTTCCTCAGGTCATGATACATCTTTGTGGCACCTGGGAGTACTGAATACCGAGAGTTATGAGCTTCATTCATAATCTGTTCTCGTAGTTCACCCACATTAGGTACACATAGACGACCCTGGTATCTAAGAACTCCATCAGGTCCAGAATCAAATAGACTCTACTTCTGCTGCAGCATATTGTCTCTTACTAAGACTACCTCTACATCATCATATTATCGTTGCTTAACTTCCACTACCAAGGAGGATTTTGTTGTTTTTTGACAATAACACCCCCATCTTCAGCATCCAATAACCAAATCTATAAGTAAGCCAATTGTTGTAGAGTCTTAGTCATTTGAATCATGTGAACTTGAATATGACTCAAACTACCCATGGAATTGCGACTGAGCGCATCAGCTACAACATTTGCTTTTCCCGAATGTACAGAATGCTAACATCATAATCTTTCAGCAATTCTAACCATGTTCTCTAGAGTAAATTCAACTCCTTCTGCTGGAATAGGTACTGAAGGCTCTTCTGATCCGTAAAAATATGAACACGTACCCCATAAAGGTAGTGACACCAGATCTTCAGCGCGAACATCACCCCTGCCAGTTCTAGATCATGGGTAGGGTAATTTTTCTCGTGCTTCCACAGCTTCCTCGAAGCATAGGCAATAACTTTACCGTGTTGCATCAAAACACAGCCTAAGCCGATCCTGCAGGCATCACAATAAACCACATAACTCTCTGTACCTTCAGGAAGAGTCAAGATAGGTGCTGAGGTCAACCTATCTTTCAACTTTTGAAAACTATGCTAACGCTCCTCCAACCACTGAAACTTTGTTGCTTTATCAGTCAGCTTAGTCAATGGTGCGGAGATAGTAGAAAAACCTTCCACAAATCTGCAATACTAACCTGCCAATCCTAGAAAATTACGAACCTTTGTAGGACTCGAGAGTCTAGGCCTACTCTTTACTTCCTCTATCTGCTGACTATCCACTCTTATACCTTCATCTGTAATTACATGACCAAGAAAAGCTACAAATGTCAGCCAGAACTCACATTTAGAAAATTTAGCATAAAACTTGTGCTGCTGGAGAGTCTGTAATACTGCTCTCAAATGATATGCATGCTCAGCCGCGGATCGCGAGTAAATCAGAATATCGTCAATGAAGACGATCACAAATACATCAAGAAAAGGCCTAAACAGCTGATTCATCAGGTCTATAAAAGCATCTGTGGCATTAGTAAACCCAAATGACATCACTAAGAACTCATAATGGCCATATCTAGTTCGGAAGGAAGTCTTAGGGATCCTAACTTCTCTAATCCGTAACTGATGGTACCCAGATCTCAAATCAATCTTTGAGAAGCATCTGTCACCTTGTAACTAATAAAACAGGTCATGAATCTTAGGAAGTGGGTACTTTTTCTTAATCGTACCCTTATTCCGTTGCCTCTAGTCAATACACATTCTTAATGACCCATCTTTCTTCCGCACAAAAAGCATTGGTGCACCCCAAGGCGATACACTAGGTCGAATGAATCCCTTCTTGAGCAGATCTTTCAACTGCTCCTTCAATTCCCTTAGTTCTACTGGAGCCATTCTGTAAGGAGGGATCGATTGATATATGCTGAGTACCTGGAAGTAGATCAATAGAAAAATCTATCTCCCTTTTAGGAGGGATTCTAGGAAAATCCTCTGGAAAGACCTTGGGGAACTCATTTACAATAGGAATTGACTGGAGAATCAAAGGCTCATTACAAGTTTCTTACCCAAACCAAGTGAGAAATTCAACCTTTGGATATCAACTTCTGAGCCTTAAGGTATGAAATAAACTTACCTTTAGGCGTAGAGGCATTACCTTGCCATTCCCGGACTGGCTCGTTGGGAAAATTGAATCTGACAACCTTAGCTCTGCAATCAACATTAGCATAACATGAAGCCAACCAATCCATACCCATAATCACTTCAAAATCAACCATTTCAAGATTAACTAGATCATCTAAGGTTTATCTATCACATACCAATACTACACAGTTCCGGTAAACTCGTCTAGCTAACATAGATTCACTAATTTGTGTAGGAACAACAAATGATAAAGATAATAACTCAGAGAATATCTCAAACTAACTCTCAACCAATGGTGTGACATAATAGAGTGTAGAACCAAGATTAAGTAATACATATATTGAACAAGAATAAATAATCAAAGTACCTGTAATAACATCAAGTGAGACCCCCTGGTCCTGTCGACCGTCCAAAGAATAAAATCAATTCTGGGTTGCCCCAAAACTAGACGACTTTCTCCCTCTGCCTCTGCCATGGCCTACTTCCAACTGAGGATTAGGTCTGGGAAGCCAAACGGAGGATGACGAAGCAACCATGATCGTGCGTGATCCGCCTCGACCCTATCTAAATAATCCCTCAAAAAGAGCCCTGGCTTCCCACAACGATAGCATACATTTTTCCCCTGATGACACTGACCTGAATAAGATTTCCCACACTGAGGACCAGGTGGCAATGGTGGTTGCCTCTGCCCCGCCCGCTCCTATCGTCGAGAGCTAGATGGAGTTGGACCTTGGTCTCTTCTCTGTCCCTGAAACTGAGGTGGGTCACTCCCTGTAGGCCTAACTTACTCCTTGGATGACTTATCCCCTGGGTCACCTTACGACCCTCTATTAGGACCCACAGTCCTAGTTCTCTTTCGTTGCTCCTGCTGTCTCCGAGTATCCCGTAATTGATGAACCAAATCCTCCACCCTTTGGGCGAAAGCCTGAATTCCTGAAATGTCCATGTGCCCTAGAGTAGATACCCCCAAACAATCTCAAGATATATGAAGCCCCAACCCTAACACGAACCAATGAACTGTATCTCCATCTATTGAACTATGTGAGAAGCATACTTGGCAAGAGAATTAAGCCCAAGACAATACTCACGCAAACTCATAATTCCCTTCTCTAGGTGCAAAAACTGCTCTGCTCAAGCCTATCGAAGCTCTCGGGGTTGATAGTGGTGTATAAAGTCCTCGGAGAACTCTTCCCACTCAGCTGGCAGTGCATCAGGTCCTCTGGATTGAGCCCAAGCGCCATACCACAATATGGCCACATCACATAGTCTAAAGGCCGTCAACCCTACTTCCTCAGTCATTGTAGCTCACATAACCTTCAACACCCTATAAGTCTGATCAATAAAGTCGTGAGGATCCTCGCTCGGGTCTGATCCGGTGAATATTAGAGTGCTCAAACTCAAGAACTCGCGACCCCTAGAACTCTCAATTGCCTGGCCTCTATGTCTCTCTATCGCCTCCAATCGCCACTCCTAACCTGCGGCTATACAAGCTATTAGATGAAAAGCTACCTACAGACCCTGTCCTTTCGCTACAACTGGAGGTACCACAGGCGCGGGAGACTCTACCTCTCTACTACCCTTAGGTGTTGCTGGTGCGGGAAGAGCTAGAGGTCTATCTACCATTGCTCTGACCGGTGCAGGAGGAACTGTAATACTTAGAGTAGGAGACTCACTCTAAGCCTCTAACCTGTCTCCCTAATCTACTGGAGGGCGAGTAGTACCCTCCCTGAAGGTTGTGCTAATCAACCTCGTAATAATCTTCCTTGTCACAGGCATACTCTAAAACAATAACACCATTTTTAGATATCAATGTACTTATGACCTTGACCTATAGCACGAACTATTAGTAAAATAAGTGAAACAATTCCTAGATGTCCTGTAGCCTCCTGATTATAAGTATGGTGCATTACATACCCATAAGCAATACTCTACTAGAAATTTCTTTGTGAACTCCCTAGGACACCACTTCTCTCTGATACTAAGTCTTTCACGCCCCAAATCTAGGGTAGGGCGCAACTGGCACTCGATTCATGATTGATCGAGAAGCCAGCTATATATCATCTATAAATGTAACACTAAGGTTGACCAAGCCTCCTGTCACCACCAACCAAGATAAATACTGGACCCATAATGCCTTGACAATAACAAATATGCACCCTGGAAAGCCGACAAGGATACAATAAAGCTATAAAGAAACAGAAAACCAACACAACTACACAACTAACACTACTATACAAACTAGTCCATATCAACCTCTACAGTGTAAACAAACTAAAATGCATGGGACAGGGGTTTGGCCATTCCATGCTATACACAAAACTCAAAATAGTCAAAACTAGGACATGGCTCTTGGAAGAGAGGAGCATACCACCATTTCGCTGAAATCTGGCTCATATTGCATCCTATGATCTGTGCCTCGGCCTGTACCTGCAACACAATTGCAGGAAGGGTCCCAAGATGAAGGGACGTCAATACGAATAAAATGTACTGGCATGTAATACTGAAAGTTGTAAACATATAAGATAAAAATGATAATTGGGCTCGAAATAAGGAATAGTAACGACCCGGAATCCTTTAAACAGAAACCTGATAGTAACTCATTATTGAAGTGTAAAAGCAATCATCTAATGCACAACAAAGACTATAACTAAAATGCCAGCGTCCAACCCATCATAAAATCTACATACAATTCGTCCAACTAGTGTACCACACCGGGGTAAAAATAAAAATACCTCCAGCCGTTGTACCACACCGGGGTAAAATCCAACCAGCTGGTGTACCACACCAGGGTAAAATAACACTAGCACTGGCCGGTGTACCACACTGGGGTAAAATCAATAAATCTTAAACAATATTATAAATGGAGCCGATATGGACTATACTAGACCAACTTAATACATATAGCATAGAAATGATAAATACTAAACATGTGGCCTGCATAGGCCTCCTTCATAATGCATAACTGCAAGTGAGTACATATAACATGTAAAGCTATAAAATAGAACTTACATGCATGTATTCAAAACTTGTATAAATCATAAAGAACTACGGATGACCTAATAGTTTCAACAAAATTTATAGATCGTGTTCAAGGGACATTGGAGCTTGAAATCTCACTAGCTTGTCGTTCGGCTTAAGGGAAAGGGATTATGAAATCTCCCCTTTACCTGACATATTTCATAACATACACATAAGATAAAGGACAACCATAACCGGGTAATATTAATTCATTAAGACCGTTTACCCTTAATATCTCTCGACGTCTTTACTTGGCTTAAAATCATTTACACGTTATCATCTTGGATCTGTCACCAATTTCAGTTAGCAACCAAGCCTTTAAACACAATTAACATCACACACACACACACACACACAAACACACACACACACACACACACACACACATATATATATATATATAAGAGACAGTAAGGACCAGCAAACAATGCCCACGCTTAGGGATCTCAAACTCGATGTACAACTACGAAAACAATCAACACAATATCACACTTTAGATGACCCACTTCGGCTAGGCATAATCTTTAACATTTAACCTCAATTAAACATGAAACTTTAATGCTTAAATTAAACTTAAGATTCTTCCTTGAGACTTGTAAAGAGGTTTCTGGCTCATTCAATTCACCACGCATGGATTGTGCTTAAAAGAACAATGGACGCGTGACTTACATAGCTTTTTCGGATGAACTTTTCTTTAGCCGATTTCCTATTTCAGTGATCAGCCTTCCACCTCCTTAATCTAGTGGTTTTATAGGACAACAACAAGCTTAATCTGTAGCACATAATGTAGCTCGTAATAACTAACTAAAGGCAGTCACAATAGCAACAACAACACACGGCAACATCAACAACATTTAGCCATTTTCTCAATTAGTTTTTACTAACTTTTGAGGGAGAAACAAGAGGAAATTTTTACTTAGTTCTACTGTAATTTTCCCCCTCAATATGAAGTATAATTCCAGAATAAGAAACAGCTAAAAATCCTAAGGAAAACAAGCAAAACTAAGCTCACAAAGAGTCCATCGGCAGCTCATTTAGCTGCCAATTTCCGGATTTTTTCTTTGCAATTTGAGAGGTTTAGAAGGGGAGAAATCATTACCTTTCCTCCTGCTTTCAACACCTACTCAAAAAGGGATATATAGGCAGTTCAAAAAAATTTTGAAATGCAGAAAAACTCCTTCAAAATCTTGCCAAAAAGAGCTCCAAAACAGCCCCTAGACACTAGGCAAAGTATTCTCAACTTATCTTGTAATTTACTTGAACTTTGTTTGATGTTCCTCCTTGATTTTCTTTGTCCTAGCTGCTGGAATTGAGAGAGAAATTGAATCCTTAGAAAGATGGTCGATTTATACTTAGATAAAAATGTTTTCTACAAGTGAAAGATGAGATTTTAAGTAAATAGGGCGGTGGAGGCGCTACGGCGACATGCCCACGTCACAGCTCCGGGTGCTTCAGTAAAATGCCCATAACTTGTTAGTTTGAACTCCGATTGACAAACGGTTTGATGTTATGAAAACTAGACCCAAAGACCTTTAATTTAATAGTCGTGGTGCTTCTAATTCATTATATATTGGGAGATATGGTCATTTAAAATTTATCCTTACTTATAAACTTCACATACTCTTTTGTTTTCCGTTCGTACACATTTTCCTTGTCATCTACGACCTGTATACAACTCTTACTTCCCTTAACCTAGCATACAAACATCAAATAATCACCAAAAAAAATTATGTGGTGTAATAGTTATACCCACCAACGACCCGTACAACGAGTCTTTCTAAGAAGAAATATTAGATTTCCTATTTCTTTTCATTTCCAATTCTCGAGTCTAGTCTTAGGACCTTTCAGGGCATGATATATATCCCCCTTGGTAACATTCATCCCCAAATGTGGGTAAACATATTGCAAAACTGAGAAATGCAACTAGCATGCAAATTATTGAACACTTAGAGCTTAAACTGATTGAGTGACTGTCTCTAGAATGAACTACATAACTGAACTGAACTCATGAATCACTATTATGTACATTGACATGAAAATAACTGGGGCACATGAACTGAACATGAAGATGAATAGAGTACTAAGGAGGAAACTGATACCTCAAGCTGAAACTAAGTCAGAAGGGAATAGATGCCGATATCTAGCCATCATATCTGCTTATGCTTCCCAGGTAGCTCCTTCAACATGCTGATTCCTCCACAAAACCTTGATTGATGCTACTTCTTTGTTCCTTAGCATTCGAACCTTATGATCAAGTATTTCTACTAGAACCTCCTCATAACTTAGGCTATATTTCACACTGACACTATCCACCAGAACAACTAGAGCTGGTCACCTAAATAGTTCTTTAAAGCGATACATGGAAAACTAGATGGATTGAAGCTAATTTTGAGGGCAACTCCAACTCATATGCTACCTTGCCAACCCGTTTCACAATCCGGTACGGACCGACATAACGGGGATTGAGTTTCCCTTTCTTCCCGAATCTCATCACTCCCTTCATGGGAGATACCTTTAGAAACACCCAATCATCAACTTCAAGCTCATGCTCTCTCCTCCTCACATCCGCGTGGGACTTTTGTCAACTCTGAGATGTTTTCAACCTTTACCTTATAAGATGAACTTTCTCTAAACCCTCATGAACCGAATCTAGCCAATCAATGTAGTTTCACTAACCTCAAACCAACGTATGGGTTATTTACACCTTCACCTATAAAGAGCCTGAAACGGAGCCATCTGAATACTAGAATGGTTGTTGTTGTTATATGAAAACTCAATGAGAGGAAAATGATCATCCCAACTACCCTTGAAATCCATCACACACGCTCTCAACATATCCTCAAGAGTCTGAATGGTCCGCTCGTCCTAACCATCTGTCTGTGGGTCAAAGGCTATGTTAAGCTTGACCTGAGTACTCAGTCCCTTCTGAAATGATCTCCAGAACTGGGAGGTAAACTGAGTACCTTAATCTGATATGATGGATGAGGGCACTCCATGCAACCAAACTAACTCCTGAATGTACAACTTAGCATAATCCTCCGTTGAATCGGTAGCTTTGACTGGTAGAAAATGAGCTGCCTTACTCAACCTGTCTACAACCACCCAAATAGAGTCATACTGTCAACGAGTATGAGGCAACCTTGTAATGAAGTCCATATTGATCTCCTCCCACTTCCAGGTAGGGATACTAATGTCTTGAAGCACACCTCTAGGTCTTAGATGTTCCACTTTCACCTATTGACAATTCATATACTTAGCCACAAATCTTGCTATGTCCTTCTTCATGCCACTCCACAATAGACTTCCTATAGGTCATGGTACATCTTTGTGGCACCTGGATGTACAGAGTATCTGGAACCATGAGCCTCATGCAACATTCGATCTCTCAAATCTTCAAAACCCGAAACACACAAGTGGCATTGATATCGAAGCACACCATCTCCCATTTTGGAAAAGACTTCTACCTTATGATTCTGAATGGCTTCTTTCAACTTTACCAAAATAGGATCCTCATAATGTCTTTCTTTGGCCTGGGCTACTAAGGATTATTCTGACCCATTCTGAACAATGACACCACCATTTGTCGAGTCAACAAGACGGACTCCTAGCCGTGCAAGCCAATGCACATCCTTCACTAACTCCTTTCTTCCCTTGTCTACGTGGGACACACTCTCCATAGAAAGCCTTCTAAGAGCATCTTCCACCATATTAGCCTTGCCTGGATAATAGAGGACACTCGTATCATAATCCTTTAACAGCTCAAACCACCTCCTCTGGTGTAGATTCAGATCCTTTTGGGTAAACACGTATTGTAGGCTCTTGTGGCTCATAACCACATCTATATGGACCCTAACAAATAGTGTCTCCATATCTTTAAGGAAAATACNAAATAGTGTCTCCATATCTTTAAGGAAAATACTACTGCCGCCAATTCGAGATCATGACTCGAATAATTCTTTTCATGGACTTTAAGCTGCTCGAAAGCATAAGCTATAACTTTACCATACTGCATGAGTACGCAGCCAATGCCGACTCTTGAAGCATCACAATACACCACAATCCCATTGGTACCCTCTGATAGGGTCAACACCGGTGCTGATATACGTCGAGTCTTCAACTCTTGGAAGCTCCTCTTACAAGCCTCCGACCATTAAAACTTCACTCTTTTCTAGGTCAATTTATTCAATGGTGCTGCAATGGCTGAAAACCCTTCAACAAATCTTCGATAGCAACCATCTAAACCCAATAAACTCCTAATATCTGAAGGACTCACTGGTCTAGGCCAATTCTTCAACGCTTCTATCTTTTGAAAGTCTACCAATACACCCTCACTTGAGACCACATGACCTAAAAATGCCACTGAGTTCAACCAAAACTTGCTTTTACTGAATTTAACATACAACTGGAAATCCTTAAGAGTCTGTAGCACCTCTCTAAAGTGAGCGGCATGCTCCTCCTCGCTCCGAGATTATATAAGGATGTCATATATGAACACAATCACGAACTTATCAAAGTATGGCTTGAACACACTGTTCATCAAATCCATAAAAGCTGCAGGAGCATTCGTTAGTCCAAAGACATAACTATAAACTCATAGTGAGCATATCGAGTCCTGAAAGCTTTCTTCGGATGTCACCCAAACTCTGAGCTGATGGTATCTGGATCTGAGGTCTATCTTTGAAAAGCAGTTGGCACCCTGAAGCTGGTCAAATAAATCATTAATCTTGGGGAAAGGATACCTTTTCTTGATTGTGACCTTGTTCAATTGCCGATAATCAATACACATCCGAAGGAAACCATCCTTCTTTCAGACAAAGAGAAATGGTGCGCCACATGGGGATTTGCTAAGTCTGATGAAACCTTTGTCTAAAAGGTCATTCAACTACTCTTTCAGCTCGTTTAGCTCAGCTAAACCCATTCTTTAGGAGGAATAGATATAGGCTACGTATTGAGAAGGAGGTCAATACAAAAATTGATCTCCCGCTTAGGAGGGATTCTCGGTAAATCATCTGGAAACACCTCTAGATACTCACACACTACCGGAATTGATCAGATAGTCGGGGCTTTAGACGCAACATCATTAACCCTAACTAGATGGTACACGCACCCTTTAATAATCATCTTTATGGCCTTAAGATAGTAAATGAAGCGACCTATAGGCACAACTGAACTACCCTTCCACTCTAGGACTTGCTCACCCAAAAATCTGAATTCTACAACAGGGGTTCTATAATTGATTGAGGAATAACATGCATGTAGCCAATCCATGCCGAAGATAACATAAAAATTGGTCGTGGATAACTCTACTAAATTTGTTGAGGTGACTTCCTGAAGTAATCTGACAGGACAATTTATATGTGCCCGTCGAGCTATAATTGAATCACCAACTGGAGTAGAGATTGAGAAGGGTTCTGATAGGATTTTCGGAATGACTCTGAAACTACTAGAAACATAGGGCATCGCAATAGGTAAAGTAGCCCCTGGATCTAAGAATGCATATACATCAAGGTGGAATACTCGTAACATATCATTGATTATATCTGGAGAGACCTACAGCTCCTAATATGATGCAATGGCGTAGAGTCTGTTTTGATGTTGACCACCACCCACACTAGTAGATGCCCCCTACTGAGTTAGGCGTGCTGGTTTAGCTACTGAACTAGACGTTAGGCCTCGGCCCCTATCATGACTCTATCTGGCTACTGGGAAATCCTTAAGCATATGTCTGGGATTCCCACACCTAAAACAAGCACCTAAACCTACTAAGAACTGACCCACGTGTCTCCAGCCACATTTGCTACACTCTAAAATGCTGGACTCTACGAGTTTGCTACCCTAACCTCTAGAGCTTAATGCTCGTCCTTTATGATCGCGCCTGGATTTGGATGGCATACTTATATCCAACGAAGCTGGGTGTAAAGATCTCTGGTGGGACTGTTGATTGTTTCCACTAAGTCTCTGTTGGGATAATCTGATGCTATCGTTCCTGGCCCTATTGGCTTGTCCCTCTCGTTCCCTCACCTTTACCGCCTCCATCTGCTAGGCATACAGCACTTTCTGAGGAAATTCTATGTCCTGATACAACATCGAGGTCTGGCAATCTTTGTACAAGTAGTCTGATATCCAATGCACGAACTGACTCACTCGGGCTCTCTAATTTATACCATCTCAAGTGCATACTTGGACAGATGAGTGAACTCAAATGCATACTCCTGAACTATCATATTTCCTTTCTTCAGGTTCACAAACTCAGCTGCTTTAATCTCCCTCATCTCACGAGGGAAGAACCACTCCAGAAATGCGGCATGAAACTTATCCCAACCAATAGGGCCTGCTCCAACTGCTCTACTATCCTCCTATTTCTTGAACCAAATCTGCACAACCCTTTCAAGTAATATGAGGCTGGTGCACTCCTCTCTAGTAACCCCAATGATATGGGTGATCTTCAGGACCTCATCAATAAACACATGTGGATCCTTGTCGACCTTTGACCCATGAAACACCAGAGGGTTCATCCTAAAAAAATCTCTGACTCTCATTGTTTCCGCATTCCCAATCGGAGGGACATGTGCTCCCGCCTGTTGATTGACCTGGGCGGTCAAGGCCTGAGCTAGCATCTGTATGGCTGCCTGAACTCTGCGTGGGGAACCTACTCCGGTACATGCTCCTCATGAGCTGGTGGGGCCTGTTGGTGCCCATCTCCATTGCCATTCTCGTATCTGTTTCCATTCCCATTTCTTCTTCTATTAACTCGGAGAAAAGGAATGATTCTGTAAATGCGTATAGCAAGAGTTAGAAGGATAGAGACATTTCATCGCACGACTTAAATAATGAAAGAAGGCAACATTTCCTAAAATGTTTCGTAGCCTCTTCATCATAAGTGTGGCGCGCTTCACAACCACGAAAAAGACTCTACTTAATGCTGCTTTCAGACACCCCACGACACTTCAAATGCTAATGCTCTGATACTAAATTTGTCACGACCCGAACATAGGCCCGGATCGAGACATGGGACAAAGAACCCTGTGAGGCCATGGCATGAACATAACATCTAACCCAATCATAATAAAGTGGAAGATCAACATAGTTAACATAGTGCTAGTCTGATAATCTCATAAATTCAAAATACATTACTTAAGTCCAAAGTTGATTACATTCTATGTCTAAAAATCCTCTACTACTGAAGAGTTGATAGGAAAAGACACCAACTAACTCATTATAGTCTTAAACTGAAAATACTAAATAAGGGCCCTCGAAAGATGAGGACTCACCAATTGAGACCAGGAGATGCTAATACTGAGAGTCTTGTTACTAGCAGAACGGAGCTTGAATATCAGAGCCTATATCATGAAACGATACAACATAGAGTATGCGGCCTATACGTGGAATGTACCGAGTATGTAAGGTAAGTAGAACCGCTAAATAAGTAAAATCATAAATCTTGCATACCATAAAATACAATCAAGAAAAGATTCTGAGAGTAAGGCTTGCATGCTATTTTCTGAAATCATAATTTGAACATAACTGAATATCATAACTCAATCGAATGACCAAAATCTTAAAACTGATAATCATGAATAAAATTGAATGTTGGGTCAAACTTGCTAAAAACATAATAATATGACTGTTTAAAATGTATAACTAAAATCATGAGGAATGTTGTGCCCGCAAGTATACGAGTCGTACAAGTAATATAGTGGCCATTATTAAGAGCCAGATGTCGAACCCACAGGAACTGGACCAATTCAGCTAACTATCAAGTTCAAGTTTGATATTAAATACCGCAAGTGTTGATTATAGAAGTTTTTCGAGAAATTTAGTTAAGTCTAAATGTGGTAAACAAAATACTCTGAATTCATTAAAGGAGCAACATAGAGTTAAAGCCGGATAATCATGCGCTACTATGATTTGCCAGTTTAAGTATGAAACTATCAATTGTCGTCTCACATAATTAGAATTGCTTGTTCATGGTCTTCTATACCTCTAAACACAAAAAATTAGCCTCACTACTACTTTGTAAGCAAGGATGCTAATTCTAGTTCGTGGGCAATTAACTACGTGGATGTGGTTTATGGGGTTATTGTCACGCCCCGCCTTGGGGGGTATGACTGGCACCTGGTGCCCTAGAAGGACCTGGACTACTAACTGGTGGGCCTAGGCACATCTGGTGCCTGGCTA